>SJYG01001500.1:35659-109416 GCA_006410535.1 Litocranius walleri
CTGGTGTCATGAAAGTGAAAATGAAACTGTTAGTTGCTCTGTCGTGTCTGACTCATTGAGACCCCATAGACTGTAGTCTGCCAGGCTTCTGTGTCCATGAAATTCTCCAGACAAGAATACTGAAGTGAGTTCCCGTTTCCTTCTCCAAAGTTTGAACTTGGATTTCAATCCCTTGGGTTCTTAACCTCACCTGGAGCCCCCTATCCCTTCAGTGGGCTATTTAGGACATGTCCTGCAGGGATATATCTTCTCTCCACATGAACCGGCAGCCCAGGGAGATGGTAGGGGTGAGGCTGGACCGATGACCAGAGTCCCCTTGGAGGTGCTCAGCCCTTAGGTCAGTGGCTCATCTGTGGCTGCACAGCACAGTAACCTGCTGTAGACAGCGCTCCTCAAACATGAGCTCTGTGCCTCCTGCACAGCCAGCTCTCAGTGGGGGAAGTGCTGACACATGGGAAGCACAGGCTGATGCTCTAGAGAGACCCCAGTCAGCCCACCTGACTCCATGTCTACCTCTGTGAGCTCAGGGTCTCATCCATCAAAGGACTGAGGAGGGGGGCTGAGGTCTCCCATAGGCAGGATGCCCAGCACCAGGCTGGGGGTGGTGAGAATCCATGAACAGCACCATCACGCCTGTTCCTAATAAAAGCAGAGCCACCCTTGCTGCCCCTCTGGACCCCTGACCTAGCTGGGCCCCCACACACCTGGGGCTGATGCTGCAAATGCTGAGTTTTCTCACCAAGGTTGTGATAGAAGGAGGATTGGAAGGTGATGTTCATTGAGGGGCTCCTTTGTGACTGGTTCTGGGCTCCATGCTTCACACATGTCATCTTTCACAGTCCTCCAGTGACCCCAGCCTGGCTCCTGAGCCCCTGCTGTGTCCTCCCCAGCAGACCACTGGCAGCGGCTTCTCAGAAAGCAGACCTGGGACAACCCAGGAGTCCTGCTGTCACCTATGGCTGTACTCATATCTGGGCAACTCCAACCTCAGTCGTCTCCTCTGTGAAATGGGGATAATAGTCCCGACTCCGTAGGCACCATGGAAACAAGTGGGCTTATGCTGAATTCTGCTCCAGCCTGTTCAGGCATCCGCATGGAGATCACTGCCTTCTGCTCTTCTGCCCTCAGTTCTGAAAAGAGCAGGTTGGTCCACCCCAGGCAACAGGGAGAAGGGAGAGCTGTGCTTCTCAACATCCTTCGCCTTTTGGTCTTTTCTTCCCAAGTCTTTCAGCTGCCCCACTCTGCTTCTCCAGGTTAGTTCCCTAGCTCCTCTTCTCGCCATCCGCCACCCACCTTCTCTCTGCTCTGTTGCTTCTGACATCCTGTCCTGGGCCAGGTGGAGGGTGTGTGTCCCCATGTTGTCCTTCATCTCGGCTCACAGAACACCTGCCCTTGTGCCCTTCTCAAGCCCTCGACATCCTGGGGACAGTCTGCTGCAGGTCAGGAGGCTCCATGAGTAACTCTGCTGTTCTGGGTGGTAGGAACCAGTCCCTGGAGACCAGGATAGACCCAGCAGGATGGCAGTGGGAGGAGAGGAAGGAGGAACAGCCTGTGGGGAGCCTCCAGTGTGTGGGGGGGAGGGAGGGGAGAGCATCTGGCATGGCAGTCCTGGCTGGGATGTGCTGTCACCTGAGCCTGTGGGAAGACATTTGTGTGTCCCCTCCTGCCCCAAGGGGGCTGCATGTGAACCTAGAAATGGGGAGGATGATGAGTGTGGTCAGGACCTCTGCTCCAAGGCTCACCACCCCCAATGCCTAAGCGGTTGATCCAGGAACAAGCAAGTGACCCCAGCCTGATGCTTGTCAGGACTGAGAATACAGGCTGCACTGGGCAGGTGCCCCTCAGCCCAGCTGATGGTGCCTGTGAAGAAACGCTGGCCTGTGGGAACATGTTCAGGGCTGTGTCTGGACCACAGGACACCAGGTTGAGCCTGAGGCCTAGCCCACCTCCCCACTGCCACCTGATTCATTTCACCTGGGCCATGGACCCTGGCCTGGATGTGCCCAAAGACAGAGGAGTCACTGCCTGGAAAGCGCTGCTTGGAGGGTTGAGTTCCTGGTTTATACACACAGGACTTTCCCCACTGAAGTTTCCACCCAGTACAAATCCAGTGTCGCTTCCACATGGTGACCTGTCCCCCTTCTTCACTTCATCCTCCTGTCTCTGTCTCAACCCTGAGTTCTTGACTGTCCAGGTTACAAGGCCCCAGTTTCTTCAATACTTTCCCCTTATATGGAACCTGACCCCATTTCCTTCTGTCCCACCACCCACCCCAATATTGGCCTCCTCCTCCCTTCTCTGCTCAGTTTAATTTAGTCACATCTGCAAAAAATTTTTTTCCCCAAATAAATAACATACACAGGATATGGGAGTTGACAAGATTACCTCTCCAAAAAATATGTTTTCCAGCCTACCAGAGGGACTGATTGTTTTTAAGGAAATAGGTATTTTTAGACTATTTCCCAAGGGGAAATTCAATAAGAAATTAACAAGAGCAGAAAAGAAATTGCTAGATAAAAATGAAACTGACCTGAATCAACCTGTATGAATTTTTAGTGGACTGTTTCAGGAAAGTCGGTAGGCCAATTTTGTGTCAAAACCTTATTTTCTGTTATTCCCTTATCACCTCGATTAGTGAAAACACAGAAATATCTGTGTAGATTGTGTAAAGTTCAAGTGTGGCAAGGAAACAATGTGGGAAAAGATACTTTAGGTAAATGTAAATTAACTAAAGCCCAGATTGCAAATTTAAATTCTGAGAAACAGAATTTGAGTAATAAACATCACAAGGGACAAGGAGATAGTTTTTGAATTGAGAAAGTGAACAAAAAGACATAACAAGCCCAAACATATATGCATATAACTGTATGGCCCTGGAATATATGAAGCAGGGCAGTCAAACAGAACTTTTTAAAATATTTATTCATTCACTTATTTGGCCTCATCGGGTCTTAGTTGCATCACGTGGGATCTTTGGCTGGGGTGCATGGAGTCTCTAGTTGACGCATGTGGGCTGAGTAGTTATGGCATGCAGGCTTAGTTGCTTTGAGACATGTGGAATCTTACTTCCCCAACCAGGGATTGAACCCACATTCCCTGCATTGCAAGGTAGATTCTTAACCACTGGACCACCAGGGAAGTCCCCAGTAGAACTCTGTGCAATGATAGAAATATTCTATACCTGCCTTGTTCAATACAGTAGCCTCTAGCAACATGTAGGTAAATGGTGGTTGAAATGTGGCTGGTAGGACTGAAGCCTTACATGTTTCAACCTATTTAATTTTATTTAGTTTAAAATTAGGGGACTTCCTTGTGGTTAGGACTCTGCACTTGCCTGCAGGTGGCACAGGTTCAGTCCCTGTTTGGGAGCTAAGATCCCACATGCTGCATGGCTTGGCTAAAATAAACAAATAAATCAAACAAAAGGATATGATTAAAAAAATCAAATAGCTGCATGCATCTACTGTCCAATATACTGTACAGAAGAACTGGGTTCATGAAGTAAGTAACTCTGAAGTGATAATCACAAGTTTCTTCACATTAATAACCTTTACCCTCTTTCTCTTTATTTCCTGTTCTGACTCCAAAAAGTTGGACCATTCAGACTGTTTGATAACAAGTTAACATATTTACTATTTACCTAAATGATTTAATACACTGTCACCATGATTCACATTTTATCATGTTCTGGGCATTAAAAAATATTTTCCCCCTTTGGACCTTGTGTCAGTATTTGGATGTTCCTTTGGGTTGAAGCCAAGCAATAGTAAATGGCCTTTTGCAAACTTATCATCTAGGTTCCCTTGACCCTTGGCTCCTCTCCAACTGTGACCCTCTCTTTCCCCTCACAGACACTAGCTGCCCCAGGAGAAACCTATATTTACTGTGTTTCCTGCTCTTTCTCTGTCTCCAGTACACTGGCTTCTGTCCTGAGAACTTCATGAAAAAGCTCTAAGCAAGGCTGTCAATGACTTTCAAATGGTCACATCCAGTGGACACGTTTCAGTGCTTATTTCATGTGATCTCTGCAGTATTTAACCAAAAGTTTACGTTTAAATTTCTCTTGTCTTTCCTTAAAATGTTAATTTTATTTCAATGCTTCTCAAGATTTGCCTGCCATGGAGACTACCTCCTGGGAATGCCCCCTGCCCTACTCCACCTGCCCCTGGGTGAAGATCACATGCTTCATCCCAGTACAGGAGGGAGTGGCAGCAGTGAGGGGGCCTTCCCCTGCGCCTTCCTCACAACTCCGCTTTCCTGGCACCTCTGGCCCTGGTGACATTAGGGTGCTGGGCTCTGAGGCTTTGTGATTGAGGACAGGAGATTTGTGGGGCCTTCACAGCCACCAGTTACTGAGAAGGGCTGCTGGTCTCAATACAGGGGAGCACATGGGCCCACACTATGCACACACATGTGCACTGAGCATACACACAAGGATACACCTTTCTGGAAAGGCCCCTTTAAGAGTTAGGGGGACAAGATGTTGGCATTGAAGTGGAACCCCTCATCTTGTGTCACAGGCTGGGGCACACCCCAAGGCTTTCATCCAGGTGTTGATGGATGGGGAGTCAGTGGGAGAGGCTTCCAGAAACAGATTTGGGTGAGAGTGGAAATTGGCTGGACTCTTCAGCGCTCTAGACAAATTGGAGCAATTAGAATATGTGAATGTCTTTCTCACTTTTTTTTATTTTGCTTCTCTCATCGTTATATTGAGATTTAAAAGGGACATTGTGGATATAGACAAAGGGACAAGCCTTTTCTCTATGGCTGACATCAGGAACTGATGGGAACCAGAAGTTACAGGGAATTTTTAAAAATTATGTACACTGATCTAGATCATATTATGCCTGAGTCTCATAGAACCAAGAAACAGCAGCAGAAAGCAACTGGCACACAGAAACACACAAGTGTGTGTCCCCTTACACTCAAGCACTGCAGTTGCTTTGACAATGAAAGCAGCAACACCCACCCCCACAAACCCCCTGCTTAAGAAAGTTTAAAAAGAAACTTTCCCCTTTAAGTACAAGGTTATTCAGTAATTTTTGCTCTTCTAATCAGAAGATAAAAAAAAAAAAAAAATCTCAGGCTAACAGTGGCCATGCTCTTCTCCCTGCAGAGGCAGGACAAGTTGTTTTGATCACTGGAGCAAGAGGACCACATCGCTGCCCCTCACCAACACTGCAAACAGGTGTCTTCAAGATCCTGGGGTTCTTCACCAGCTCCTTTTTTTGATTCCCTATAGAGTAGTTGGGATGGAAGGCATTCATCCCTGGCTTCCTCTAAGATGCCCTCTAGGCAGCTGGTGTTTAGTGAGCCTGCAAAAATTCTGGAGCCAATCTCAAAGGGGCTGAACACCACGTGGGGCCCTGGAATCCAGGGTCTCTGTTTTAAGACTTCTGTCCACTGGAAATAATTGATCTCTTGAAATTTTTTTTTTATTGAAGGGAGGGCACACTGTACACCTCCCCCTCCACTCAGATAATTGAGGCCCAGTGCCTAGTTACCCATGCCACCCCCGAATCCACCCACACACACCAAATAAAGCACCGCCAGGAGTACAGACTTGCTTTGGTAATGAGGCCCCTCTGGATGTCCAGGGTGTGAACAGCCAGAGAGAGGTGTGTGCTGTGAAGTCAGCACCTTAGGAGGTGGATGGGCAGAGAAGGAGGAAATCTGATTTTGATGGGTCAGCAGGGAAATGGGGAGAGGAGGTCAGGACATAGGAGATGAGAAAACCAAGGATGATCAGAAAAGGGGCAAAAGCAGAAAGTGTAGAAAAGATGAGAGAAGCAAAAGAAAGATAAAACAGGGTGTGAGCAAACACATAAAACAGGACAAAAAGCATATGGAGAGAAGGAAACAGAAAAGAGAGAGAGAGAGGAACAGGGAAGGATGTGAGAAGGGGAGCTAGGAAGACGACATCAGAGCTCAGCAGAGAAACCTCCATTGACAAGAGGGCTGATCCTCAGTCCTTGACAAAAACCTAGTGGGCTGAGATCACCAGGTCAGCAGGTTGATGGCTGTCAGGATGGCCACAGCCGGTTGATAGTCCCTGCGGCTCGAGCAGTGGGTGAGCCCCAACACGTCCCAGAATCCCTCAGGCTCGTCCTCAATCTCCTTATCTACTGGGTAGAGCCACCAGAGAACCAAAGCAGTGGAGTAGAGGAGGACGGAGAGCAGGATCAGCTGGATGGCAGCCCGTACTCCCAGTTGCCCAGGTTCAGCAGCGTGGCCACAGTTGCCTGGGCGAAGCAGATGCAATAGATGGCCAGACACCACTCATGAGCTGGCTCCTTCAGGTGCCGGGAAGTGTTGCTGATGAAGGCAAAGATGACACAGGCCACAAACATCTCCAGCACCTTCAGCACGCCCTGCATGGTGTACACAGTGCAGGTGAGGTCTTTGAGCTTGTAGCAGTTCCGCATGCAGGACAATTCGAGACCAAAAAGGAAACATGTAATGCAGGTGAATGTTAGGGCAGTGTTGACCTGGCTTATGAAAGGGTCCCAAGGCAAAAACTGGACTCTCTGGATAGACTGGACGAGGAATGGTGAGAGACAGACGTGGGTGGCAAAGCGGGCATCTGTGAGGGGCATGTGGTACGAGAAAGGAAAGTGGGACTGGATATTACATAATTCAGCTATGACTACGATGAGGCTTATGGGCAAAGAGAGGAACCAGATGAGCATGGAACAGGTATTTATGGCCTCGTAACCTATGCCCCACTTCCGAAAGCCAGGAATCATCAGCCAGAAGGCCACACAGCTGGAGAACAACTTCAGCAGGTGGAAGCAGAACCACACCAAGGCCAAGTAGTCCTGGTCTGTGGATGTGGACCTGGTGGCCATGGTGCTGGGATAGGCAGGCAGGTCCCGGTCACCAGCTGTGGCAGTGATCCTCACTGAAGATCCACCAGAGGAAGATCCAGATCTGGAGACGGATCGAGTCAGATGCCTGAAAATGACCCAGGGCCCTGTGACGGCTGAGGCTCAGAACCTGTAGTGTTAGAACCAATGACTCAGACACTTTGGTAACAGCACAGCCACTCCAGAATGGTTCTGCCCATCCATCACTAGTGGCTTTTTCAGGAGACTTGTTTTACCCTAAACCTCACAGCTGGATTGAGGGCGGCATCAAAATTGTGTGCATATTTTTATCTCTTTGTGCTGCTGCTGCTAAGTCGCTTCAGTCATGTCCAGCTCTGTGCAACCCCATAGACAGCAGCCCACCAGGCTCCCCCATCCCTGGGATTCTCCAGGGAAGAATACTGGAGTGGGTTGCCATTTCCTTCTGCAATGCATGAAAGTGAAAAGTGAAAGTGAAGTCGTGTCTGACTCTTAGCGACCCCATGGACTGCAGCCTACCAGGTTCCTCCATCCATGGGATTTTCCAGGCAAGAGTACAGGAGTGTGGTGCCATTGCCTTCTTTGTGCTAGGTGCAATTATCTAAAGGAATATAGAGTATACTGCTCATTTTCTACAATCACAAACCTTCATGATTCTCAAAATTGAAAAAGAATTAAAAAAAAAAAAAGTTTGGTAGCAAATTTTGACCTGAACAGACCTTTTAGTTAAACACACAATTAATGATTTTTGTTTATTTCAGTGAAAGTGAATGTTCAAAAGTACAGTTGCCAAAATGAATGTGTTTGATCACAAATTGTTTTTAGACACCAGTGAGGTGTGATGTTGAAGAAGGAATTCACAGGGCCTGGACTCCATTTTAGGCCTGTTCATGCTGATCATGCTCAGCCACCTTTCCAATGGACTCTGAACTCTGTATTTAGTGCCTGTGAAAACAACAACAGAAGGATAAGACCCCCTCCAGACAGGGTAACCTTGAAGATCATATCTAGGTTACTCATCACCTAAGAGAAAACATACACTAATCACCCCTTCCTCCAGACAGGCCATAAATTTTTCTGTATCAATCGGAGTGTAACCTCGGGTTTATTGATTATTGGCTAGTTGTTTGACTGTCTGAGCACATGAGCACATAGCATGTGAATGATGGGGTTACTGGGATTGTATTTTCCTTGGTTTATGTAAGTCTCAAGGAATTTGGAGTGGTGGGTTCAGACATGTACACATGGGGTATAAAAGGTTTTCACAAATGCTGGTCAAGGTCCTTGGCTAAGAGGAGACTCTGCCTTGGGCCCACCGGTGTGATAAACTGCACTCCACCATCTGCATTGTCCTTCTGAGTGAGTTTGTTTCCCGGAATGCAATGGCTACAACAATGTCATATAGATGCACTGTGTTACTAGTCAGAAGCAGAAAGTTTCTGAATTCAGAAACATATCTGTCCCAAAGGGATTACAGAAAAAAAGATTATGGATTGCAGTCTTTTGGAGGATGTGTCCTGGCCTGTCCTCCCTGCAGCATCACTAGGAGGAGCTGCCATATGAGGGGACACAGCCCCAACCAGAGGAGGGCAACTTCAGGGGTGAACAGGGAGGAGCCATAGGGTGAGAGCAAGGCCATGGGGACAGAATGACCTGGGAGTAGGGACTGTTGTGAATCCCCTCCACCCATTTTTGCCTCAACCTGTGACTCTTCCCCATTGGGGAGGGGACATCTCAACCCAGCATGACTCCAAGGATGAGTGTCTTGGAGAAATCACAGAACAAATTAACACAATGTTTGGCTCATAAGCTCCAAAGCAGATATCCATGTGCCAGTCTAGGAAGATCTAGTAGTCCTACCTGTGTGAATTTTCCTGGCCTAGGAGACTGGTTAGCAGCTTCCAAGCTGGGAAGAAGGGATTGGAAATGAACAAGGATGGTGTGTCTGATTCTGATGGGGAGTCTTCCAGGGCATCCCAGGGAGGGGGTGAGGATGGATGGATGATCACCCCCTTTTAAGGGCAGGAGCTGAAAGAGGAGGTCCCTGCAGGACCCCTGGGAGGGGCCAGCCCTGAGGACGCTCCCGGGAATGGGGTGAAGGGGGCACAGTGGAGATGACTGGGGGGATCCCAGTGTCCCAGGGGCCCTGAGGCAGCCAAGTAGAGGTCTTTTGTCCCAAAAGGGATGCAGGCATGGAGCCATCCTTCCCCATGGAGGAGGGGCCTGGACTGGAACTGAGACAGGAGAACAGGGGCCTGAAGGGGTTTCAGGGCTGTGACAGGGACATGTGGCCAGAGTGGCAGGGACCATGGAAACCGTGGAACTGCCCAGGTCACCTACCCAAGACAGTCCCGCCAGCCAGGGCTGCAGTCCTGCTCACACATGGGCTCCTCCAGGGCCCAGTGTTGGGGGAGTGAGGCCCCTCCCAGCCCGCCCCCTCCTCAGGGACAGCTGCCCTGTTTCCAAGGGACTATTTGCTGAGAGGCCCCCAGGGCTGAAGGGCCAGCACCCTGAGCCCCAGCCAGCTTCCTGCCATCAGGGGATTATTATATCACCTTTGCTGATAATAAACCCTGGGACAAGCTGAGGCTGGAAAGAGAAACACAAAGCAAAGCCTGAGAACCTTCCTGGACTCACAAAGCTCCTTGAGCCCCAATTGCCAGTGGAGCCCTGGAGCCTGCTGGCCTCCCAGTGGGCACTGCCAAGGGTGGGGAGGGCACTGGCGTGAGGAAGACTGGGGGTGTCATGCTCTCTGTACCCCACTTTGATCCCAGCTTAATTACCTGAACTCACCCTGAGAATCCACCTAAGACTAAAAGACAACTTTGGATCCTTCTCATGTCACAGAGGGAGGGCTTGGGGAAGGAGAGGATGAGGTTTTTTCTGTGTGACCCTGGGTAAGGCATGTGCCCTCTCTGGGCCTCAGTTCCCCACCTGGAAATCAGCAGCTTTGCCTGAGTCTCCCCAGCAGCCCCTCTGTCAGGAAGCATTTAACAGGAGGCTTCCTGTGTGCTGTTTTGGATCTGTCAGGAATACTCTGCTCCTTATTAATTCCTGAATACTCAAGAATTAAGAGGAGAGGCAAGCCTCTCCCGGGGGCTGAAGAATCCAAGCATTTCCTTCGTTAGTTTTTCTATACAGTGATAAGCACCCTCTTCCTTCTTGTGAACCATACAGTAAAAGTGATTGTTTACAACTCTCTCTCTAATATGGATTGCCTATGTTTTGTAAGTCTGGAATTTTAATGTTTATCTTTGCTGAGAATAACTACCTTGTAAGACAGTATATATGCCCACACCATGTTGATTAAAACACCTTTGCTTCATCAGAGCTCTGGTCCCCCTGTCTTTCTTTCTCTTTCTCTCTCTCTCTCTCAGGCTATTTCTTTGGAGTACAGAGGCCCTCTGAATTCACTTTCCTGCCCGGGCTTCTAAGACCCTCTCGAGAAGGCGCTCTGTGCCTTCACCTCATCGAGAGGGCACCTGAGGCCTCCGTAACAGAGCATGGGGCTTTATTGGCATTCTGCGTAAACCTCTTTCTCTCCTTTACCTTCTTATCGTTGACTCTGGACCACCAAGTTCCAGTCCATTAAAAGACCGCAACACCCCTCCTCCACTCTAATCTATGATCCTGGACATGGTGCCCCTGTAAGAGTACTGCCTGGATGTGGCTGAGCCCTGCCTGCCCAGCAGCCAGACTTGTGGACTGAAGACAGGGAACCGGGAGGGTCATGGTCAGGACAGAGGAAGGAGGAGGAAGTGCCAGAAGGGCAAAGAAGGTGGAGGGGAGAGATTGTGGGAGATCCTTCAGAGCTGGATGAACCTGGGCAAGTTACTCACCAGAGCCTTAGTTTCCCCATCTGTGCAGGGGGCTTTAGTATCTACTTTACATTAATTAAGTGTATGGAAGCATGTGAAGGGCTTAACGGAGCCCTGGCGCATGGCACACTCAATCCATGCCATTTACCTGTCCCCCTCCCCCTCACAAAGGACCCAGAAGGCCCTGCCCCACTCTGGACATCAGCACAGGCAGCTTGGTTTGCTGTAGCTCAGGGGCTGCAAACCAGCTTGTACTGGAGGTGGGCTAGGGATGTGTTTGGTTTCCCTTCAGAAAGTGATTGTAGAGAATCAACATTATTTTTTCCCTTAAGTGTTTGGTAGCTGCACAGTGCTCCAATTTCACATGAAAATCCAGATTTCCAGCTCCTTTCCAAGCCTCAGGAGATCTGGTTTCACTGGGCTGCATTCCCTAAAAAGGAGGTCACTGGAGCTGAGCAACTGCTATCTCCTTTATATTGTTTTTCATTCTCCATTTAATTTCTATATTTTCTTTTTCTCATGTATAACTGAACTGACATAAATTAGGACTATGATCATCTCCCATGTGCCTATTTTCCCCTCTTGGGTGTGGCCAGGCTTCCTGCCTGCTCACAGAAGCATCTCCCCCTCCATCCAAGGAGCATCAATGTCCTCAACCTCATGTACAGCCTTCAGCACATTTATCTTTTCCAGTTTTATACATGTGAGACCATGTCATGCACACAGCATCTTGCTTTTTCATCACCCTTTTGAGGTGCAGCTGGTCCTTTCCAGGGGCCCTAGTCCTCTCCATCCCCTCTACTTATTTCCTTCCCTCCTGGCTCCTGCAGGTGTTTGGACTGACCAGCCTTTTCTAGATCAGTTGACCCTCCCCTGTGAGTCTCAGACACTGGGGAACACAGGATATGACCAGGGGTCCTGGGATCCACATGACCACCATGCTGTAGAGTAGGAGGTCAGCAAGCTTTTCTGAAAACTTAAAAAAATATATGACAAAAAATTTATTTTTCATTTCTAGAAATTCATCTTGAATTTCAAGGGCTGCTGCAGCAAATCATCACAAGCCTGATGGCTTAAAACGACAGCAGTGTATTCTCTCACAGTTCTGGAGGTTAGAGTTTTGAAACAAGGTGTGAGCAGGGCTGCTCTGTCTCTGATGCCCCAGGGAAGGGTCCCTCTTCACCTCTTTTAGCTTCTGGAAGTCCCTTAGCCATGTTACCCAACTCGGGCTTGTCTGCTTATCCCTCAAGAAGCCAAACATTGAGAGACCAGTGTCGGGAACAAGGTGCTGCTGCTCCACTGTGAACACAGTCATCACCGATGTCTGTGCATCAGCCTACGTTGGGCGGTGGGTTGAAAAAATACTAATGAACGTTTCTACCATTTTTTCTGGATCACCTGTGTACGCAGGACTGGTGTTTTTATGGTTTAGTAGGTTTGAGGTGGAAAACAAAGTCCAATGATGGCCAACTGGCTATCCCCTCACACTCAGACCTCCTGCAGAGAATCGTCTTGTTGGAAATCTACCCTCTCCCTTGTAGTGGACACACGTTGACCAAACTGAGTGTCCTGTCAGGTCTTAAAGGAAGAAACTACTTCAGATCCTCTTTTTCTCAAGCTGGTCAGGGAGTAGGGGGAGGCCCGGGTTAGAACTCCCCTAGTGTTAGAACAATAGAACTCTTCTTCGGTCCAGAGGCCGGCGGAAGGGGGCGCAGACCTAGACAGCCCCTTCCTGGGCCATTAGAATAAGAACCACAGAGGTGGGGGAAATTCAGTTCCATAAGAAGCTGATCCCCTCCTCTCCCTCCCTCACCTGCAAAGACTCGTCTGTAAAGGGGGCAGGCTTTTCACAGTTTAGTTTCCCTTTTGCCTTTAATTTAGTGCCCTTGTTGGAAGAATTTTGCCTTTCAGTGCCCTGTTACTGTTACTATGGAGTAACAGGAAGGCAGGCACATGGAGTTCCCTCCCACTTACCAGATCTTTGACAAATTAGTTCTAACTCCAAATAGTGGAGGAATTTACAGACCCATTCGGGGGCCACCATTCTTCAGAATCGAAAACAAACTGGGCCAGTCTGTATTACAATTTAAAAAAAAAAGACTTTTTAAAAACAAGGTCATAGCTCTAGTTTTGCCAACCTGCCAGGATGTGTCCAGTGGACTTCTACAAAGTCTAGAAGTCCACTGGATGGATGTAGGCCCCCACCCACTTCACTTCACCCACTCCCCTGGAACAGATTACAAAAAAACATACAAATTCCCCCTTGGGTAGAGACTGGTACAGAGTCACAAAAAACCCAGGTCCCACTCCTGTTCTGTCCAAATTGACCCCAAAGTTCCAAAGAGCAAAGAATAATCCCAAACAGGTGGGAAGAGGGCTTCCAAAGTACACACCCCTCTACTCACTCAGTTAGCAACTCCACAGCTCCTTCAGAGGCCAGTTTCCTTCTCTCAACAGAAAGCGAAAGCAGGCTGTGAGGAAATGTTATGGGAAGCACGCTGATTGAAACCGCCCACCCTGGCCAGGCACCATAGTAACTATTTGCATAAGTTGTTTTATGACAGGAATTCCTGGTAAGGAACAGGGAACTAATAAGCTTCCACCAACCAGAAGAGTTTGGGAAAGGTCAAAAGGAGTCACCACCTGTCCGATCACCTCCCGGAATCCTTCTCTCTGGCATCCATCTTGGCTGAACAAGGCACCACCAGAAAGGACTCTGAGTCAGAATGATTGGCTAAAGACAACCCAGAAACTAATCCCATCACCATAAAACCTGAGACTGTGAGCCATGCAGCAGAGCAGTTCTGGGTTCCCTTACCCTCCTGCTCTCCACCCAGGTGCCCTTTCCCAATAAAATCTCTTTCTTTGTCAGCACATGTGTCTCCTCAGACAATTCATTTCCAAGTGTTAGACAAGAGCCCAGTTTCAGGCCCTGGAAGGGATCCCCCTTCCTGCAACAGAAGGACTCGGGAGGGACAGGGAAAGTTCAGAAACTAACATATTTGGTAGCTACTGGCACATCCCTGTAGATCTTCGCTGGGAGCAACTGGCACCTCAGCCTTCTCAGACGCACCACCCTTGTCGCCCCCGGGGGAGGGGGAGGGGCCGGAGCCCCAGGGACGTGACTGCTGCCTGGATGGCCAACATTGTCACCCAGCTCAGAAGAACTCAGTATTGACAAACAAGTGTTGAGTAAAAGAAAAGTAGCTTTATTTTAAGGAAATTACAACTAGGGGAGAAGGCAGACCACTGTGCAAAAGAACCAGCTCGCAGCAGTCCAAGGTTGAGCCGGGATTTATACAAGAGGGAAACAGGAAAGGGATGCAGGCTATATATAGGCTGCGTTGCTGGGGGTGCTCTGTGCTTCTATTTTTAGAGACTTTACATTAACCACGAGACACCTTTCTGGCTTTTAAACTTGAGTGTGGTATTTACATTGTCCAGATCAGTGGGTCATTATTCTACAGGTCACTAGTCATATATTTCTAGAGAAAGAAGAACTAAGATAGAAACAGACAGAAACAGGCAGATCAACACAGTCCATTTTTTGGACTGATCAAACAGATCAAAACAGATAAAAACAGTCCATCAAACTCCGGAGCTGTGTTTAACTGTTTATAAGACTTTGGCTGTAAAACAAGCAAGGTTTTAACACTATTGATAGTGTCTGACCATCACCATCACTATGGCAGGAAGCTGGCTGGGGCTCAGGGTGCTGGCTCTTCAGCCCTGGAGGCTTCTCAGCAAATAATCCCTTGGAAACAGGGCAGCTGTCCCTGAGGAGGGGGCGGGCTGGGAGGGGCCCCACTCCCCCACACACTGGACCCTGGAGGAGGCCCTGTGTGAGCAGGACTGCAGCGCTGGCTGGCAGGACTGTCTTGGGTGGTAACCTGGGCAATTCCATGGTCTCCAGGGTCCCTGCCACTCTGGCCACGTGTCCTTGTCACAGCCCTGAAGCCCCTTCAGGCCCCTGTTCTCCTGTCTCAGTTCCAGTCCAGGTCCCTCCTCCATGGGGAAGGTTGGCTCCGTGCCTGCATCTCTTCTGAGTCAAAAGACACCTACTGGGAACTCCGGGAGATGGTGATGAACAGGGAGGCCTGGCGTGCTGCAATTCATGGGGTCGCAAAGAGTCAGACACAACTGAGCGACTGAACTGAACTGAACTGAACTGGGCTGGCTCAGGGCCCCTGGGACCCTGGGATCCCCCCAGTCATCTCCACTTTGCCCCCTACCCCCACCCCAGTCCCTGGGGTGCAACCTCAGGGCTGTCACCTCTCAGAGGTCTTGCAGGGGCCTCCTCTTTCAGCTCCTGCCCTTAAAAAGGGGTGATCCATCCATCCTCACTCCCTCCCTGGGATGCCCTGAAAGGCCCCCCATCAGAATCAGACACAGCATCCTTGTTCATTTCCAGTCCCTTCGTCCCAGCTTGGAAGCTGCTAACCAGTCTCCCAGGCCAGGAGAATCCTCCCTTAGGTAGGACTACTTCTAAATCTTTCCAGACTCTCACCTGGATGGCAGCTTTGGAGCTTAAGAGTCAGACATTATGTTAATTTATTTTGTGGTTCTTCAAAGACGTTCCACTTTGGAGTCATGCTGGGTTGGGGGGCTCCCCTCCCCAATGGGGAAGAGTCATATGTGAAGGCAAAATTAGGGAAAGGGATTCACAACAGTCCCTACTTCCCATGTCATCTCATCCCCATGGCCTTGCTCTCATGCCATGGCTCCTCCCTGTTCACCTGTGAAGCTGCCCTCCTCCAGGTGGGTATGTGTCCCTCAGATGGCACCTCCTCTAGTGATGGCTGCAGGGAGGACAGGCCAGGTCACGTGTGTCTTCAGGTTGCTGCGGAAGGAGGTTGTTGCCCTTAAAGGGTGTTCTGGGTCCCAGAGCCCCGAGCTTTGGTTCTGGGCTCCCACCCATGGGCCCTGCTGACATGTGGGCTGTAGAGCAAAGTGCTCAACCCACGGTTTTGGCATTACTATCTGGGTTCTCACTCCTTAACTTTTAACCTTAGAGAAGCCACTTGAGTCCTCCAGTCTTAGTTTTCTCATCTGTAAAATGGGGTTAGCAGTATAATCCACAGTCTCTTTTCTGAAAGCTTTGGAGTCAGAATTGAGATATTCTCTAGAATTAAGAAATTTTCAGCCCCAAACAGATAACCTGGTGCATCCATGTTATATGACATAATACTGAAAATTCTTTGTAATTAAATACACTAGTATTTATCCAACTGCCTAAATTAAACTTTCACACTAAGTGAAATAAATACATGCATGCATGCTAAATCGCTTCAGTCGTGTCCGCCTCTTTGCGGCCCTATGGACTGTAGCACACAGGGCTCCTCTGTCCATGGGATTCTCCAGGCAAGAATACATGAGTGGGTTGCCATGCTCTACTCCAGGGGGTCTTCCCAACCCCAGGATCGAATCCGTGTCTTCTGAGGCTCCTGCATTGCACGTGGATTCTTTACCCTTGAGCTAATGGGAAAGCCCCAAGTAAAATAAATAAAGATCATTAATTATCTAGAGTATGTTTAGGTCAAATTCTGTTACCAAATGAATTATTTAATACTTCTTAATTTTCAGAGCCTGAAAGGCTTGGGATGTCAGATAAAGGCCATCCTACTCTGTGTTTCTGTAGATAATGACACAGCTCAAAGGGCAAAAATATGTTCATGGTTTGAAGCCAGACCCAACCCAGCTAGGAGTTTTGGGATAAGACAAGTCTCCTGACAAGGCCAAGGCTGATGGGTGGGGAGAACCATTCTGGAGCGGCTGTGCTGTTACCCGAGTGTCTGAGCCATTGGTTCCAGCTCCACAGATCCTGAGCCTCAGCCCTCACAGGGCCCTGAGCCTTTTCCAGATGTCTGACTTAATCTGCTTCTGAAGCTGGATCTTTCTCTGGTGGGTCCTCAGTCAAGACCACTCTCATACTAGCGAAGGTGACCTGCATGAACCTCCAAGGAATCGTCCTGAGGCCTGGACTCCTGGGCCATCATGGGCTACTTCCTCCGAACGCTGCAGCTGCTCTCCACCTGCGTGGCCATCTCACTAGTGGGCAGCCTGGACAGCTGGACGGTGCCCACAAGTAACTGGTCCTTTGTTATCTTGTGCTTCTGCTTTGTGGTGACCTTCATCATCCTCATAATCGAATCACTGGCGCTGCAGTACTGCTTCTCCTTCTCTTGGGGGGATTTTCTCCTCTGCCATGCCTGCTACCTCGCCCTCTTCTGCCTCTTGGTCTCCATCATTTACCCCACTACCTATGTTCAGTTTTTGTTTTACACCCCCTCCTGGGACCACGCCATCGCAGCTACCGCATTCTGCTTCATTTCTACTGTGTCTTATGCCACCGAAGCAATCTGGATCTTGGGCTGGCCTCAGACAGGTGATTTTACTGGCTATATAGGCAGCTTGCCATTCCTCCTCAAGATGCTAGAGACACTGGTGGCCTGTGTCATCCTACCCTTCATCAGCAATCCCTACCTGTACATGGACCATCCATTGCTGGTGTCGTGCGTGGCTGTGTACTCCATCTGCTTCATCCTGGGGATCGTGACCATCCTGTTGAACCTGGCTGACTGTGAGAACCGGCTGCCCATCTCCTCCTCCATGTTCCATCTGGTGCTGAGCCTGCTCTCCGTCCTTCTCTACATTGGTACTCTGGTCCTCTGGCCACTCTACCAATTTGACAAAAAGTTTGGTGGGCAGCCCGAGAGGTCCAGGGATGTGAGCTGTCAACAAAGACTTACCAACTATGTTTGCACCTGGGACCAGCGACTGGCTGTGACCATCCTGACAGCCATCAACCTGCTGATTTATGTGGCTGACCTGGTGTACTGGGCTTGCCAGTTTTCTGTAAGGACTGAGCACCAGCCCGAGGACTTCTGACCATCTCTGCTCACAGGAGGTATCTTCACCGAGCTCTGACGTCTGCCTGGCTCCCTCTCTCTCTCCTCACATCCTCCCCCATTTATCTCACTCTCCTTTCTGTTCCCTTCCCCTCTTCTGCTCTGTCTCCCTCCTGTTTTCCACATTCTGTTTTGCCTCTTTCTCATGCTTCTCTCATCTTTTCTACATTTTTTACTTTTTGCCCCTTTTCTGGTCATCCTTGGTTTTCTCGTCTCCTGTGTCCTGACCACCTCTCCTCATTTTCCTTCTTCTGATCCATCAGGACCTGAGACTCCTTCCTTCTCTGTCCATCACCCCCTCCCGCCTCCCACCTCCTGAGGTGCTGACTCCACAGCACACAGCCCTCTGTGCAGCTGTTCACACCCTGGGCTTCTGGAGGGGCCTCATTGTCAAAATGTGTCTGTCCCCCTGGGGATGCCTTCGTTAGCCTGTGGGGTGAATTTGAGGTGTGATTGGTAGCTAAGGATCAGGCCTCACTTCGTCCTCGTGGAGGGGGTGGTACACTGCACCTTTTCTTTAAGTTAAAAAAAAAAAGCTCTGGAAATCAATAATTTCCCTTAGGTAGGAGTGCTAAAGCAGAGACTTGGATCCCTCAGCGCCCCCTTGGGGCTTTGTCCCACCTGAGACTGGCTCTGGAATTTTTACTGACTTACTAAAATCCACTATCTATAGCCCTTGTGGAGAAAACAATACTGTGAATCATTTCTGTAAACGATCAGTGCTGCTGGCCATCAAGCCTTCAGCCACTGCAGCATCCCCCAGTGGGGGCAGCCCGAGGGGAATTCATGATGGAGAAAGGGCACTGGCTTTAGATCATTACGATGCATAAAAAAGAAATGATTCTAATGCGCTCAGACTCCTGCACCTCCTGGTCCCGAGAAAAACACTAAACCTTGAGATGTGTGTTTTTGTGATTAGTGATAATCCTTTGATGTTTGACTACATGTTTCCTTTTTTTTTTCAGCAAAAACTCCCATGTATCCTGGCCCCCTCTCACCTCTTTGGAACAGTTCTGCAGAGTGATCTGTGAGGTGTCTCCCAAGCTATAGTCTCTAGTGAGGTCTCCAAATAGAACATAACTCACAACTTAGATTGTGAGGTTTCTTGTTTTTTCTTTTCCCTTCAATCAGCAGTTTTGGTGGCTGATAAAGGAGGAACCCAGAGCAGACTTCTCCTAACTCTACAAGGCACTGGAGATTGGGTACCTTTTGTGCCCATCTGCCTCCTCAGAGAGTCCAGATGAATATGGGGGAAGTAATTGGATCTCCTGTTATTGGGTGATGATGCAAAGTTTGATTTGCCGATATTAAACTCTTCCCTGGAGGGGAAGGTTTTCCTTGGCACTTAGTTCAAGAAGCAGTACCTGGGTTATTCTCAGGAGCAAGACACTAGGAAGATTTTGCTCGGTGGAAACACACTGAGTGATATGAAATGAAATCCATATTTTAATGGCAAGAGGAGAAAAGATTAAATATAAAATTTTCCTCTCCCTGTTTGGGCCTCCTCCCTCCCCATATTGGGTATTGTGAGTCTGCATTAACCACACCTCCTAAGTAGATAACATTCCTTCTTTGTCATATCAAGGATCACAGCTTCTTAGGAGATAAACTTCTTTCTTCTCCTAAGGGGCCACAATGACCCGTATGCACCACACACTTTATTGAGCTGATCTGGATCATGTCAGTAATACCTCATGTCAGTAATACCTCACTTGATGGATAACCCTTTGTCTCAAAAGTGTAACTGTGCTTTGACCTCCTGGGTAGAACATTCACAGAGTGTTCTGAATGACTCTGTCCTAGGTTATAATTCCCAGACTGGCCCAAATAAAAGTTTCCACTTGTTTCTTAGACTATCGATTAATTTTTTTCATCACAGTGGGTTATTTTCAGATGAAAGACACAGAGAAGTGCCTACAGATTTATATCTACAAGGTCTTGCTTAATTGGAAATTAAAGGAAACATTACCCCAAAATGGCCAAACTGGTGTTCACTGGACTTTCCAAAATTAATTAGTTTTGCATGTGCAGATAGAAGAACCAGCTTGATAAAATATCTTTTTAGAATTCTGATCTTAAAGGATCAAAAGCCCTTTAGAGGGATCTTGCATTTCTCTTCCTGCATCTTTGATATGTAAACATAACTGATCTTCTGAGGCTTTTTTCCCCCTGTATTTTAAGAGTTTCCTATATTTTAAGAGTCTGTACCATCCAGAAGAAGCACATGGCAGCCAGTCAAATAGATTAGAATTTTAAAGAGATTTTTTTGGTCTGGCTGTGTCAACACTCCTAGCCCAAAAGTGCCCTTTGTCACCTTCACCAGCGAGGTATAGGTATCTGCCTATACAGTGAAAGCCCTTTACTTTTTTAGACTATTTTTGAAAGAAAGCTTTCTAGGTCTTGTGAAGGCTATATCCTCTTCTAGGGGCACCTCTTGTATCTTCTTGGTTTGAGTCACTATTAAAATTATTATCAATGGCCAAACGACAACAGATTTTATTTTCTTGGACTCCAACATCCCTGCAGATGGTGACTGCAGCCATGAAATTAAAAGCCGCTTACTTCTTGGAAGGAAAGCTATTACAAACCTAGACAGTATATTAAAAAGCAGAGACATCACTTTGCTGACAAAGGTCCATATGGTCAAAGCTATGGTTTTTTCAGTAGCCGTGTATGGATGTGAGAGTCGGACTATAAAAAAAGCTGAGCACTGAAGAATTGATGCTTTTGAACTGTGGTGTTGGAGAAGACTCTTGAGAGTTCCTTGGGTGGCAAGGAGATCCAACCAGTCCATCCTAAAGGAAATCAGTCCTGAATATTCATTGGAAGGACTGATGCTGAAGCTGAAACTCCAATACTTTAGCCACCTGATGAGAAGTGACTCATTTGAAAAGACCCTGATGCTGGGAAAGATTGAAGGTGGGAGGACAAGGGGGAAAAAAGAGGATGAGATGGTTGGATGGCATCACCGACTCAATGGACATGAGTCTGAGTAAACTCTGGGAGTTGGTGATTGACAGGGAAGCCTGGCGTGCTGCAGTCCATGGGTCGCAAAGAGTCGGACACGACTGAGTGACTGAACTGAACTGAACTGATGTACCATGAGTTAGAGCTGAGACACTTCCCTAAAGCCAGGCCACATGGCCTACAGGGTCTGAGTAAGGGTAGACAAGGGAAACCATGGCCTTCAGCTAGAGGAAAGGATAAGGCTAACATCCAACTTTACAGGAGTTTGGATTTTTTTTTTTAAGTCACTACTAGAGAAATAGAAATCTCAAGTCTCTTCTTGTGAGTTTGGGCCAAAATATTCTTGATCCCTGAGCTCTAAAAACTCCAGCCTGGGAAATTAACTCAATTTGTGCCCAACAGGTGATTGGCCAGGAGGATTCTGAGCAAGTGCAGTTCTTTTAGGTGAAGCTCCCAACCCAGGCAACAGGATCCTCCCAGGAAAAAGGGGGTCCTTACAGGACCTAAAAGGAGGCTCACAATGACAGAGTACACGAGGGCTCAACCCACTGTGAGTCCCAAGAACTCCAGTCAACAGACACCAATCTGAAAGAGACAGCAAATAAATACAATTAATATAATTAATCACATTAGAAAAAGTCACCATGAACAAAGAACAGGAAGATGGGAGCAAGGAGCGTATGAATTGAAGAGTGTCCTCCAAAAAAGTTATGACTACTCAGAACCTCAGAATGTGGCCTTATTTGGAAGTAGGGTCTCTGCTGACATATTTAGTTAAGGGTTGGAAATTGTCCTGGACAGTGGGTGGGACCACAGTCCAGTAACCGGTGTCTATGAGAGAAAGGACAGAGAGATTCACATACATGTAATTGAGAGAAGATGAGCACATGAAGGTGGAGACAGAGAGGGAGTTCAGTAGCCACAAGCTAAGGGGTCTCCAGAAGCTAGAGGGGGAAAGAACAGACCACCCCCTGGGGCATCAGAGAGAGCACAGCCCTGCTGACTCCTTGCTCCACACTTCTGACCTCTAGAACTGTGAGAGAACAAGTTACTGTTGTTTTAAGGTACCAAGCTTACAGTAATCTGTTGTACTACTGATTTGTTCCAGAAAATTTTCCAGAAATGCTTGCCCCTCCTGCCCTACAACATGGTGGCCACATGGATGCCAGGACCCCTTGTCATATCCTGTGTCCTCCAGTGTCTGAGAGTCAGAGGGGAGCATCCACTGATCTAGAGAAGGGTCCAAATGCCCACAGGAGCCAGGAGGGAAGGAAATAAGCAAAGGGGATGGAGAGGACTGAGGTGCTGGAGAGGACAGAGGAAGCTTCCTCTGTCAGGGGTGGTGGAAAAGCAAGATGCCATGTGCATGATAAGGTTTTGTGTTTATAAAACAGGGAAAAAAAAGTTACAGATACGTCCTACAAACATGTGTGCATGTCTGTGCATGTGTGTCTACATATGATTTCAGAGCATGTGAAATGTGTTGAAGGCTGTACATGAGGTAGAGGACATGCATGCTCCCTAGATAGAGGAGTGGATGCTCCTGTGAGCAGGCAGAAAGCTTGGCCATGCCCAAGAGGGTAAACCAGGACATGGGAGATGATCACAGTCTTGCTTTATATTAATCAGACTTGACAATGAGAAAAATACAGAAAATACTAAGCAAGATGAGCATGAGGAACAATATAAAGTAAAGGGCTGAGTAAGTGCTCAGCTCCAGGCACACTTCTTCCTAAGGGCACACAGCCCAATGACACCAGATCTCCTTAAGAGTCAAAGAAAGCTGGAAATGCAGATTTACACTGAAATTAAAATATTGAGTAGATAACAAACACCTAAGAAAAAAATAACACCAATTCTACATGATCTCTTCTAGAAAACACTGTATAGGTAAACCAAACACACCTCTGGGCCACCTGCAGTGCAAACTGGTTTGCAGCCCCTGATCTGCAATAAATCAAGCTTGTATGTGCTGATGTCCAGAGTGGGGCCAGGGCCTTCTGGGTCCTCTGTGAGGGGCAGGGGGACAGGTAGCTGGAAATGGATTGAATGTGCTGTGTTCCAGGCCCTCTGATGAGCCCTTCACATGCTTTCATACATTTAACTCATATGAAGTCAATATTAAGACCGTTGCACAGATGGGGAAACTAAGGCTCTGATGAATAAGCTTGCCCAAGGTCATCCATCTATGAAGCATTCCCTTCAGGCCCCACAGCCTCCTTGTCACTCTGAGTGTTCATCTCCTCTCCACCTTCTCCGCCCTTCTGACACCTCCTCCTCCTTCCTCTGTCCTGGTCTTGACCTTCCCGGCTCACTGTCTTCCAGTCTGCACACCTGGCTGCTGGGCAGGCAGGGCTCAGCCACATCCAGACTGTGCCCTGGCGGGGGCACCATGTCCAGGCTCACAGATTAGAGTGGAGGAGGGGCTGCTGGGAGACTCAGAGAAACCTGCTGCTTTCCAGGTAGGGGAACTGAGGCCCAGAGAGGGCACAGGCCTTACCCAGGGTCACACAGCAGGAACCCCCATGCCTCTCCTTCCTCATCCAGCTCTCCCTCTGTGCCATTAAATGAATACAAAGTTGTCATTTAGTCTTAGCTGAAATTGAAGGGTGAGTTCCTGGAGGTTAGTGAGAAAAAAACTGGGCTCCAGCCTCCCTCACTCTAGTGCCCCTCCCCCACCCCAGCAGTGCCCACTGGGAGGCCAGCAGGTTCCGGGGCTCCACCGGCAATTGGGGCTCAAGGAGCTTTATGAGTCTAGGGAGGTTCTCAGGTTTGCTCTGTGTTTCTCTTTCCAGCCTCAACTTGTCCCAGGGGTTATTATCAGCAAAGGTGATATAACAATCCCCTGATGGCCAGAAGCTGGCTGGGGCTCAGGGTGCTGGCCCTTCAGCCCTGGGGGCCTCTCAGCAAATAGTCCCTTGGAAACAGGGCAGCTGTCCCTGAGGAGGGAGTGGGCTGGGAGGGGCCTCACTCCCCCAACACTGGACCCTGGAGGAGCCCCTGTGTGAGCAGGACTGCAGCCCTGGCTGGCAGGACTGTCTTGGGCAGTGACCGGGGCAATTCTGTGGTCTCCAGGGTCCCTGCCACTCTGGCCACGTGTCCCTGTCACAGCCCTGAAACCCTTTCAGGCTCCTGTTCTGTCTCAGTTCCAGTCCAGACCCCTCCTCCATGGAGAATGAACAGCATCCTTGTTCATTTCCTATCCCTTCTTCCCAGCTTGGAAGCTGCTAACCAGTCTCTCAGGCCAGAAAAATCCTCACTCAGGTAAGACTACTCCTAGATCTTTCCTGTCCCACACCTAGATGGCAGATTTGGAGCTTGAGACAAACATTATGCTAATTATTCTGAGGTTTCCCCGTGACTTCGCATCTTGAGTCGTGCTGGGTTGGGGTCTCCCTTCCCCAGCGGAGAAGAGTCACATGTTAAGGAAAAGTTGGGCAAAGGATTCAAAGCAGTCCCTACTTCTCATGTAATCTTGTCCCCACAGCCTTGCTCTCACCCCATGGCTCCTCCCTGTTCACCCCTGGAGCTGCCCTCCTCCGGGTGGGGCTGCATCCCCTCAGATGGTAGCCCCTTCTAGTGATGCTGCAGGGAGGAGAGGCTGGAACACGTGTGTCTTCAGCTTGCTGTGGAAGGAGGCCATGGCCTGAAGGCGGGTCCTGGGTCCCAAAGCTCCCATCCACAGGGCCCCTGCTGACATGCGGGCTGTAGAGCAATCTGCTGAAACCCACAGTTGATACTTCATCTGGGATTCCCAGTTTCTAGCCATGCCACCTTAAGGAAAGTACTGGATTCCCCAAGAGTCAGTCTTCTCATACGGACAATGGAGTGAGCAGTACTATCCATAATCCCTTTTCTGAAATCCCCAGGTCAGATCGACTCCAGGACTCAATAATTTTTAGCTTTAATCACATAACCTGGTGCATCTCCCTACATGCCATAATACCCAATGGGGCCTGGAAGCACCTTTTAATCAAACATCTTATTATTTCTACAACTGAACTCTTGAAACATTTACACTAATTGAAATAAATATAGACCACAAATGGTCTCATGTCTGTTCAGGTCAAATTGCTTACAAAACAAGGTTTTTCTTTTCATTTCTTTTCCACTTTCAGAGGCTTAAAGGTTTGGGGGTGTAGATAAAGACCACACTATCATGTGTCTCTGTAGATAACAGCGCATAGCACAGAACGATCCAAAATGTTCATAATTTGAGGCCAGACCCAACCCAGCTGGGAGCTGCAGGATAAGACAAGTCTGACAAGGCTAAGGGTAATGGGTGGGGAGAAAAACTGTAGAGCAGCTGTGCTGTTATCAGGGGTCTGAGTCACTGGTTCAAACTCCACATATCCTGAGCCTCAGTCATCACAGGCCCCTTGAGCCTTTTCCAGGCGTCTGACTTAATCCGCCTCCAGAGCTGGACCTCTCTCCCTCAGTGAGGACCACCGCCGTATCGGTGACGTGGACTTGCACCACCATCACAGCACCATGAGCCTGTTCTCACGCCTGCACTCTGTGGCCATCGTGGGCTGTTTCCTCCGCCTGGGGCAGCTGCTCTCCACCTGCGTGCCCTTCTCGCTGGTGGCCCTCGAGGACACTCTGCGGGAGGGCATAGGTAACTGGTGCTTCTTCGTCTGGTGCTTCTGCTTCTCTGCATCCCTCCTCATCCTCCTAACTGAGTTATGTATATTCCGGTTCCGCTTCCCCCACTATTGGGATGGTTTTCTCTGTGCCTACGCCTATTACTTTACCTTCATCTGCCTCTCAGCCTCCATCATCTTCGGCATCACCTACATCCAGTACTTGCCTCAAGGTCCTGCCCAAAATCATGCCATCACCGCCACTGCCTTCTCAGCCATGGCTTCTGTGCTTTATGCCTTGGAAGTGGCCTGGGTGTGTGCCCGGCCCGGCAATATATACTGCTTCGTGCCCACCTTTCAAGGCGTGATCAGGAGGCTGGAGAACATCGTGGCCTGTGTCATCTTCGGCTTCATCACTAACATTGACTTGTACCGGCACCAGCCGGCCCTGATTTGGTGTGTGGTCGTCTACTCCATCTGTTTCATCCTGGGGGCTGTGAACTTTCTTATCAACGGGTGTGACTTCGACAACGACAGAAGGCTGTCCATTCCCTACCCTGGTTTCCTGGTGGGGCAGACTGTGCTCTCCATCCTCCTCTACACCACCGCGGTGGTCCTCTGGCTGCTCTACCAGTTTGATGAGAATTTTGGGGGCCAGCCTCTAAGGTCCAACGATATGACTTGCAGCAGTGACCTTCCCCCTACACTGTGTGTCTGGGACCAACGATTGGCTGTGGCCATCCTGACAGCCATGAACTTGCTAGCTTACATGGCTGACAGCGCATACATGGCCTTGGTTTTTGTAGGGTAACGCTCTGCCCACAAGTCTCAATTCTTCTTCTTAATAGAAATTTCATTACTGAGCTCTGCCTTCTCTGACGTCCTCTTCCTGGCTCCCTCTCTCCCTCCTCAGACCCTTCCCCTCTCATCTCGCTCTTTTTTCTGTTTCCTTCCCTCCTTCTGCTCTGACTCCTTCCTGTTTTGTGTGGTTGCCCACATTCTCTTCTGCCTCTTTCTCTTGAAATTAAAAGATGCTTACTCCTTGGAAGGAAAGTTATAACCAACCTAGATAGCATATTAAAAAGCAGAGATGTTACTTTGCCAACAAAGGTCCATCTAGTCAAGGCTATGGTTTTTCCAGTAGTCATGTATGGATGTTGAGAGTTGGACTATAAAGAAAGCTGACCCCTGAAGAATTGAGGCTTTTGAACTGTGGTGTTGGAGAAGACTCTTAAGAGTCCCTTGGACTGCACGGAGATCCATCCAGTCTATCCTAAAGGAGATCAATTCCGAGTGTGCATTGAAAGGACTGATGTTGAAGCTGAAACTCCAATACTCTGGCCACCTGATGTGAAGAGCTGAACCATTCGAACAGACCCTGATGCTGGGAAAGATTGAAGGTAGGAGGAGAAGGGGATGACAGAGGATGAGGTAGTTGGATGGCATCACCGATTCAATGGACATGAGTTTGGGTAAACTCCAGAGCTGATGATGGACAGGGAAGCCTGGCATGCTGCAGTCCATGGAATCACAAAGAGTTGGACATGACTGAGCAACTGAACTGAACTGAACTGAACTTGCTGTTCCATCTTTCCTACATTTTCTACTCTTTGTCCCTTTTCTGATCTTTCTTAATTTTCTCATCTCCTGTGTCCTGAACACTTCTCCCCATTTTCTTTCTTCTGATCCATCAGGACCTGAGACTCCCTCCTTCCCTGCCCACCACTCCCTCCCGCCTCCTAAGGTGCTGACTCCACAGCACACAGCTCTCTGTGCAGCTGTTCACACCCTGGGCCTCTGGAGGGGCCTCATTGCAAAGCATGTCTGTCTCCTGGCAATGCCTTAGTTGATGTGGGTGAGTATGGGGCAGTGAGGTTGGGGGGCAGCCTGGATAGGGATTGGACCCTCTTTCTCCCAGTGGAGGGAGGTGTCCACTCTACCTTTCCTTTAAGTTAAAAAATAAATCTCTAGAGGTCCATAATTTCCAGAAGCAAGAGGATTAAAGCAGAGACCCTGGGTCCCTGGACCCCACCTGGTGCTCCATGATTTCCAGCCCCACCTGAGATTGGCTCCAGAATTTTTGCAGGCTCACTGAACACCCACTGCCTCGAGGGCATCTTAGAGGAAGCCAAGGGTAGATACACTTCCATCCCAACTACTCTCTGAGGAATCAAAGTAGGAGCTTGCAGAGAAACCCAGGGTCTTGAAGACACCTGTCTGCAGTGTTTGTGAGAGGAGGCGATGTGGCCCTCCTGCCTCAGTGATCAAAACATCAGGTCCTGCCTCTGCCAGGAGAAGAGTATGGCCACTGCAGCCTTAAAGCTGATTTTTGCTGGATTTCTTTTCTGGTTAGAAGGGCACAAGTTACTGGGTAGCCGTATCCTCAAGGGAGAAGGTTCTTTTCATTTTACTTTTTCTGGCATGGCTTGAACGGGATGGGGATCGCTGCTGCCAGTCAAGGAAACTGCATTTGTTGAATGTGTGCAGCACACATGTGTGTTTCTGTGTGCCAGCTGCTTTCTGGTGCTGCGTCTTGTTTCTTTGTGACTCAAGAATAATGAGATCCATGTAAATGTGCATCATTTTAAAAATTCTTAGAGCTCCTGGTACCATCAGCCCCTGCAGTCAATCACTGAGAGAAGCGTTGTCCAGAGGTGGTGTCCCCTGTACCATGTCTATAATGTTAGCTTTTAAACCTTTAGCTCAGAGAGTAAAGAATCTGCCTGCAATGCAGGAGCCCCAGGTTTGATCCCTGGGTCAGGCAGATCCCTTGGAGAAGGAGACGGCAACCCTCTCCAGTATTCTTGCCTGGAGAATTTCATGGACAGAGGGGTGTGGTGGGCTACAGTCCCTGGGGACTCAAAAAGTTGGATGCAACCAGCACACACACAAGATAAAAGAAAACATATGAAATCCACAGATGCTAATTACCCCAAATTTGCCTGGATCTCAAAGTTGCCAAACAGACTTCCTCCTCTTGCAAGCAAACCACCCTCTCAAAGAAACCCTCCCTGAGTCTATATCCCCTGTTCCCATCCCTCCAGCCCACTGTTTCCCACCATAGCCAAATCCGAGAGAATGGCCCAGTGTTAGGAAAGAAGAGGTGGGGCCCACCATAATGCCCAGCATCTGGTCCCCTAGCTCTTAAAGGGGCCCTGCCAGCTCCTGGGTGCCTCCTTTTAAATGTATGTGTCTGTGTCTTCGTACATGCTGAGTGTGTGTGTGTGTTGTGTGTGTGTGTGTGTGTGTGTGTGTGTGTGTACTCTCAGCCACAAAGCCCCAGAGCCCAGCATCCTGGCATCACCAGGACCAGAGAGGCAAGGCCAGCAGAGCTGTGGGTCAGGGGAGGGGAAGGACCCCCTCTGCTGCCCTGCACTCCTGTTCTGGGAAGAAGTGTGTGATCCTCACCCAGGGGCAGGTTGGTTAAGTGGAGAGGGCTCCCAGGAGGTGATTCCCATGGCAGAACAATATTAAGAAGTAATGTAGTAATTTCCATATTTTTAGGGAGAGAAAGAAAAATATAAATTTATTCTCTGCCTGTTTGGCCTCCTCCCTCACCTCTAGTGTGGCTTGTGCATCACGTTATGTGTTAACTAATCTTCCCTAAATGCAGAAACACCTGCTCAGCCATAAAGATGAATTTTTATTTTTTCTGGTGCAGCCATGTAACTCCTTAGGAGATAACAATGCTTACTTATGACTTTATTAATACCACAAGTTCTATTACTTGTATTCTGCCTATATTACTTTTATATGACTTTTTTCTTGTATTACCAAATGTTTAACAGAGCCTATGATTAAAAATAATGATGACCAAGTGACTTGAAACAATTGACCTGATGGATAGTCTGTAAGACCCATGACTGTAACAGTGTGACTCTAGGTATGGGAAGAAGCAACAGGAGGGAACCATTTCCCGGAGGCTGAGGGATCCGTAAGGCGAGTGGCCCAGAGGAGCTTGCTACTGTTTCTAGGACTGGGTGAGTAAGAGCATTTGAGTGGTCTATCAGTGAAATTCTTAAGTCTTGAGACAAATTGGTCAAAGATGCCTCCCAAATTTTATTGAAAATAAAACTAAAATGGACGGGATTATCTAGTAAAGAATGTTGCCCACCACTCAGGTCGACAAGAATCAAGTCATTAGCCATGGTTGTTGCTGACCTAGTATCCATCCTGGAGGGAAATCAGAGTGAAGATCAGGATGAGGTGCTTTGCTCTCCAGGAGACCTGGCAGAAGCAGCCCTCAATTAAATATTCACCAGAGAAATATTTATGGACTCAGGGACTTGCATCTTCCCATACTTAGAAAAGCACTAACATCGTTAACTAAGGTATGTTTTCCTTTCAAATAGCAGTCACCTAAAAAGACCTTGTTACATGGACCCTCTCACCAAAATCACATACATATTTCTGTATGTATGTGGCATGTTTAAAAAGCAGAGACATCACTTTGCTGACAAAGTTCATCTTGTCGAGCTATGGTTTTTCCACAAGTTGTGTACACATATGTTAGCTGAACCAAAAAGAAGGCTGAGTGCCAAAGATGCTTTCGAATTGTGGTGCTGGAGAAGACTCGAGGGTGTCCCTTGGACAGTAAGGAGATCAGACCAGTCAATCTTAAAGGAAATCAGTCCTGAACATTCATTGGCGGGGCTGATGCTGAAGGACTGAAGGACTGAAGGACCGAAGCTCCAACACCTTGGCCACGGGATGCGAAGAGTTGACTCTTTGGAAAAGACCCTGATGCTGGGAAAGACTGAGGGCAGGAGGAGAAGGAGAGACAGAGGATGAAATGGTTGGATGGCATCATCAACTCAATAGACAAGTTTGAGCAAACTTGAGGAGACAGTGAAGGACAGGGAAGCCTGGCATGCTGCAGTCTATGAAGTCGTAAAGAGTTGGACACGCCTGAGCAACTGAACAATGACAAATGGTATTACAAAATAATGGCTACATTTCTCCTCAGCTGTTTACTGTATCCTTGTAGCTTACTTATTTTACATATAGTGGTTTGTCTCTCTTGACCCTGTTTTGCTCTCCCATCTCTCTCTCCCCACTGGTAATCATTAGATCTCTGTATCTGTGAGTCTGTTTCTGGTTCATAGATAAGTTCATTTATGTCATATTTTGGATTCCACATACAAGTGATATCATTTGGTTCTTGTCTTTGCTTTTTGACTTTCTTCACTTAGTATGAGAATCTGTAGGTTCATGCTACTGAAAATGGTATTATTTTTAATATTTTCTTTATTTCATATATGGAAAAATGGGGCAGATTTGCATCTATGAAATAGGGAATATTCTATACTTCACATATGGAAATAGGGGGAAAGATTTCCTTCTGTGAAATATGGAATTTTCTATACTTCCTATATGAAAATATGGTGGCATATTTCATATGGGAAAATAGAATTTCCTATATTTCACATGTGCATATTGCTATATATGAAAATAGAATTTCTTACATTTCCTGTATGATTATAATGGGGCATATTGCCATTTTGAAAATAGAATTTCCTATACTTCATGTATAAACATATGGGGACACATTTCACATATATAAATAAAATGTCCCATATTTCATGTATGAAAATGTGGGTGCATATTTTATATATGAACATAAAATTTCCTATATTTCATATATGAGAAAAAAATATGGGTGTATAGTTCATATATGAAAATAGAATTTTCCATAGTTCATATATGAGAGTATGAGTATATAATTGTAGAGTGAGCTCCTTTGCTATTGTTTTTTATACAAAAGAATAAAAATTTTGCTATAACTTTTATTGATACTAATTCCTCCAACTTGGGCTTGGTAAAATGTGAGTTTTGCCTGGATTTCGAGGGCCACAGTTCTCAAACTTCAGTGTGCTTCAGTGCTTCGGATTCACCTGGAGGACTTATTGACTTGAATTGTCAGACTGCAGTTCTAAAGCTTCTGACTTAGTAAATAGCAGTCCAGGGACCTGGAGAAGGAAATGGCAGCCCATTCCAGTGTTCTTGCCTGGAGAATCCCAGGGATGGAGGAGCCTGGTTGCCTGCCATTTCTGGTGTCACACAGAGTCGGACACGATAAAGCAGCTCAGCAGCAGCAGCAGCAGCAAGAGTCCAGGAACGACGGTGAAAATCATTGTGCCTTTTGAGTAAAGCTTTTACAGACTTGAGATAACTGTTCTAACTCAAGTACACTGTCTTACATCTCAGTACATACATACGAAAGTCTTAATTTGAAATAGTAAGAGTTCTAAGTGACTTCTATTTTAGAGAATTGTGAAATGAAATTAAAATATAGGCATCAAAAATAACGCTAAAGTGTTTTATCCGAGAACACTGACAAAAGCAACTCAACTTAAAAAAAACACATATTTATCCTCTAGTTAGATTTCTTGACTTATTAGTTCTTCATGAAGCAAAAATTAAAAGAGTAAACCTACTTCACATGATTTTTAAAAATCTCATCAAAGTTAGTTTCTTGATAGTACTTTTTATTTTTAAAAATTTCCCATTTTTATTTTGCTATTTTTTTCTGTTGATTATTTTTTTTATTTATAGCTAGCCTTCAACTATTTTTTTAATGAAGTACAGTTAATTTACAGTACTTGTTTGTTTTCAGTGTACAACATGCTCATTCAATGTTTTTACTGACTATATTGATTTAAAGGTATTACAAAATAATGCGTATATTTCCCTCTGCTGTCTGCTATATCCTTGTAACTTATTTATCTTATATTTAGTGGTTTGTATCTCTTAATCCCCTACCCCTATACTGGCCCTCTCACTTCACTCTTCCCACTGGTAACCATTAGTTCTCTGTATCTGTGAGTCTGTTTCTGTTTCACAGATAATTTTATTTGTGTCATATTTTAGGTTCCACATATAAGTTTTCTCATATGGTATTTATGTTTCTGACTTACTTCGCCTTCTATGATAATCTCAAGGTTCATGTTGCTAAAAATGGCATTATTTTAACTTTTATTTCATATATAAAAATATGAATGGATATTCCATACATGAAAACAGAACTTTCTATATTTCATTTATGAAAATATGGGTGGATATTTTCATACATATATATAGAATTTTCTACATTTCACATATGAAAACATAGGTGCATATTTCCATATATGAAAATAGAATTTTCTAGATTTCCTGTAAGAAAGTATGGGTGCATATTTCCATATGTAAAAATTGTTTTTTAATATTTCCTATTTGAAAACAAAATTTCTTATAGTTCTTGTATGAAAATATGGATGCATATATCTATACATAAAATCTAATTTTCTATATTTTCTGTCTGAAATATGGGTGCAGATCCTAGGGTTAGTTCTCTTGATAATTTTTTTTTTTTTCCTGGCATTTGGAGACACTCACTGTGGGTGTTGCCATTGTCCTTTCCCACGACAGAGGAAGGGCATTCCCTCCCTTCCAGCTGCTATCTTGCATTTATTGTTTGTAGATTTTTGATGGTGGCCCTTCTGACTGGTGAGGATTGAGCCCTTATTGTCATTTTTGATTGTCATTCCTGAGGTGATTAGTTTGCTGACCGGCTTCTATGGTGGAGATTTGGTGTTTTGGATTTTTTTCCCCCTCAAATCGCGGGAGAAAAATTTACTTGTGGCAAGTAGCTTCTAGAAAGTTGGTTGTGTTTGGAATTTATTTGGGCAGTACCTGCCCCAGGACATTTCTTGAGGATAGCTGTCATGAACAGCCCACCAGACTTTCTGAATTGGAGGTGCCAGTGAGCACCGGCGGTCGAGTTGAAGTTATAGGAAATGTCCACAAGAGGGCAGCCGTTTCTCACACCCACCTCTGGACCCTCCAGTAAAGAGAGCCTAGGGAAAGTTGGCTTCCTGGAATGTGAATTGGAGTGAACGGTGCCTGACCAAACTCTTAAGGGCTGATGGCTCAGTACTTCTCCCCATTAAAGCTTCACAACCCTCCATTCCATTCCTCCATTTCGTCCTGCTGAGGGTGCTGAAGTGCCAGGAGGCAGCACTCTCAGGAAGGAGGCTTGAGTTGGGAACCTCAGCACCAGGAGCCATGGTGGCTAGATGTCTATTGCCCCCAAGGTCCTCCAGCCCTTGATCCCACTCGAGACTCTGGTCTCAGCCAGAACACAGCAGACAATAGGTCTTTTAAAAGGGTTAACTGAAGGGCACCGTGCCAGGCTGAGTGGATCCCACCTCAGTCCAGCAGTTGTATTGCAGGAAGAGGAAGAGGGACCCCTTCTGGGGCCCGAAATTGGGCTCTTGTCTAACACTTGGAAATGAATTGTCCGAGGAGACACATGTGCTGACAAAGCAAGAGATTTTATTGGGAAAGGGCACCCGGTGGAGAGCAGGAGGGTAAGGGAACCAGGAGAACTGCAGTCTCGGGTTTTATGGTGATGGGATTAGTTTCCGGGTGGTCTTTGGCCAATCATTCTATTTCAGAGTCTTTACTGGTGGCACACGTATCACTCAGCCAAGATGGATGCTAGCGAGAGAGATTCTGGGAAGTGGACGGTCATGCAGTGTCTCCTTTCGACCTTTCCAGAACCCTTCCAGTTGATGGTGGCCTATTAGTTCTGTATTCCTTATCAGGATCTTCTGTCATGAAACAACTCATGCAAATGGTTACTATGGTGCCTGGGCAGGGTGGGCGGTTTCAATCTGTGTGCTTCCCCTAACAGTGGGATCAAAGGCTGCTCAGCCACCAGGGATGGGATAGCATCCCACATCAGGGAGGCTGGAGATAATAGAGTAGGCACCACTGTTCTTTCCTTTTCTTTAACATCTTGCCGATGCTACCTTGCAGTATAGTTGGTTTGCAGTTGTGATTGCTGCCAGGGTACAGCCACCTGGTTCAGGCAGGACGTATCCATGGGGTGTATTTGTCTTTTTTCGAATTCTTTTGCCATAGAGTTTACTGCAGAAGGTGGAGCAAGGTGCTGAGCATCAGATCTTTGGGGATTATCTATCTCACATGCAATTTTCTCTGTATATGAGGAAGGAAGGAAGGAGATAATCCTTGTGGAGTGTCTCTTAGAGACACATACTTCTGGGTATAGGTCAGAAATAGAGATTTCTGTGTGTATGCGAAAGAAAGGAAGATGATAATCCCTGTGGATTACTGATTACAGATACAGATTTGTGCCTGTGTTAATCAGACCTCAATAAGGAGAGAAATTTGAACCTTCAAACAGCACTGGTGGGAATGGTGAAATGCTGCTGCCATTTTGGAAAACAGTCTGGCAGTTCCTCAAAATATCAAACTTGGAGTCACCACATGACCCAGCAATTCCAGTCTTATGGATAAACCCTTGTGCACACATGTTCACAGCAGCTCAATTTCCAACAGCCAAAAGGGGGAGACTACAAAATGATCATCAATAAGTGATCAAACAGATACACACAATGAGGTCCATCCACATAGTGGAATATGACTCAGCCATGAAAAGGAGCAAAGCTCTGACAAGGCTACGATGTGGATGGACCTTGAACACACAATATTCAGTGAAAGAAGTAGACACAGAAGGACACACAGCACATGATTCCATTTATAGGAAATGTCTCGAACAGGTAAATCCACAAAGAATGAAAGTGGGTTTGTGGTGGCTAGGGGATAGAGGAGGGGGTGGATGGATGGATGGATGGATGATGGATGGGTGGATGTGAAAGGTTGTTACTGAACCATGAAAGACACCAGGATTCTTGACGTCTGGAGGAGAAGAATTCAATCTGAGGCCAAAGATGAGGCTTGATCGCTGAGAACTTTGGTGTAATAAAAGTTTTATTAAAGTATAAAAGGGATAGAGAAAGCTTTTGACATAGATATTAGAAGGCTGCAGAAAGAGTGCCCCCTTGCTAGTCTTTAGCTGGATGTTATATAGCTACTTAGGATGGCGCTCAGTCGTGTCCGACTCTTTGCGACCCCATGGACTGTAGCCTATCAGGCTCCTCTGTCCATGGGATTTTCCAGGCAAGAGTGCTGGAGTGGATTGCCATTGCCTTCTCCAGGGGATCTTCCCGACCCAGGGATCAAACCCAGGTCTCCCGCATTCCAGGCAGACACTTTACCATCTGAGCCACCAGGGAAGCGCAGTCTGCTAATTAAAGAAAGGCGCTATCTCAAAACTCAGAGAATGGCACCAGGCCCCTCACCCACAACATGCATTTTGAGATAACACTGGCACCAGGTGAGTCATCCCGGGCCATGAAACGATTGACACAAACCTTGAAGAAAGGCAGATTTCCACACAAATATATCATTTCATTAACACAAATTAGGAGAACAATGTATGAGTATAACATACTAGTTTATCAAGTGGGTTCTGAGCCTTTAGGCAGCACCGACTTGAAGACAGGTCCAGGGTAAATGCATAGAACATTAACATAGTTTAAGACAAACATTTCCATAAGAAAAATGCATTGGTTAGCTCAAGGTTTGAGAAAAGTTAAGTTTAGGTAGAACCGGGTGTCATTAAGGCAACACAAAATTTTAAGAGAAACCTCTTTTTATATTTGTATACAGACGGGGGGAAAATATAACACTAGTTTATTTAGTCCTGGCGCTTAAGACAGAAATAAAAATGTCTGACACTTGCAGCCTATTTCCTCCATTTGGAGACCCCTGGCCTTCCTTCCTGTTACCTTCTCATTCCCTGCTTTTCTTCTAGGAGAATTATGTTGCCTAGGGAAAGGGGCTTCGTTCTCATTCCATAACTGCTTCCAAGCTGATAAGGGGCATTGTCCCTAAACTGGTGAGGCATCATATTCTCCTAACCCTCATACTCAGGGTCTCTGATCCAGGGGCCCCAAGTAGTAGATGGAGGAAGCTACAGCAGTTGCAATGGCACCCCACTCCAGTACTCTTGCCTGGAAAATCCCACAGACGGAGGAGCCTGGTGGACTGCAGTCCATGGGGTCGTGAAGAGTATGACACGACTGAGCGACTTCACTTTCCCTTTTCACTTTCATGCATTGGAGAAGGAAATGGCAATCCACTCCAGTATTCTTGCCTGGAGAATCCCAGGGACGGTAGAGCCTGATGGGCTGCCGTCTATGGGGTCGCACAGAGTCGGACACGACTGAAGCGACTTAGCAGCAGCAGTTGCAGGAGTCTGAGCAACCATTTGTAACTTAAAGGCCTTCATGCAACTAGAAACAAATCCAGCTACACAGTTACAGATGCAGGGAGAAAACAGCAAAAACAGAACAATCAGAATTATTAAGATAATTTTCCACCATGGGGAACCAGTTAACGTCCAAAGTGAGGCAGTTGCGTCTTCAGGCGTATCCATAGCTTGAATCTTCTTGCTCATGTGTTTAGTAAAACGAGTAACGTTAGTGCTCACATCAGGTATATATGTACAGCACTGGGTATGAATAATGGCACAAGTTCCTCCTTGTGCAGCTGTCAGAATATCTAAGGCCAATCTGTTTCATAAAACCACCTTTCTAATTTGTATTTGTTCAGCATTAAGAGCTGAAATAGCCTTTTGAGAATCTTGCAACTCTTGTTGAGTAAAATTAGTCAAAGCATCCACTCGTAGCATAACATCTGTAGTTCCCAGAGAGGGAACAAACTCTGCAGTCAAATAACTGCACCAGTGAAATACAGACTTTGTCCACTGAGTTTTAAGGTGTGGTAAGTTGGCAGGCTTTTCTGGAAGCTCTGAAAATGTGAAGCCATGAGTAAAAGCTAGACCTAGGGTGCATCTCACTATCCAGCCAGGGGGAAGCCAAGCCCATAGGTAAGAGCCACATACCAATAGGTCTCTTTTGGAGCAAGCCAGCATGACTGAGATACCCAGTCCCAGTCAGTGCTTGGCCAGGCAAAGGGAGGACCGTGGGGTTGGAAAACATGGGAATGATTACGTTGCATATTTCCTGAGGCAAAAATCCCAATTTTTCCAATCATTATAATTAAGTTGTTGGCTAACTTCTGGGGATGTCTGTCTTTGTTCTCAGCAAATAGGCGCACTAGATATGAGCTGGGCTTCCCTGGTGGCTCAGAGGTTAAAGCATCTGTCTGGAATGCAGGAGACTGGGGTTCGATCCCAGGTTGGGAAGATCCCCTGAAGAAGGAAATGGCAACCCACTCCAGTACTCTTGCCTGGAGAATCCCATGGATGGAGGAGCCTGATAGGCTACAGTCCATGGGGTCGCAAAGAGTCGGGCACGACTGAGCGACTTCACTCACTCACTCACTCACTCAGATATTAGATGTCCTTTTTCAGGAGTTAGCCATAAAACCTCATCCCATATTTGATAAACGTCAGGTAAAAAGCCACCATATCTAGGCCCATTTACCTTATGTGTAGTGAAATAGTCATTAAACCGAGACAATGTATAATCAAAAGTAAAAGTCACCTTATGTCCATAGTTAAAGTACAAAGTGTTGCACCAGTCCATCTTAGGGTTGTTAGATGTCATCAGATTAAGAAGAGGCATCATATATGATTGCTGTCAAAGGTATTTGCAGACTTGGAGAAAGTCTTTTCCTTGAAGTGGAGATGTCCACCAAGGGAAGCCTTCCACTGATGAAGAGAGGAGCGCTCTGCAGACCCAGACCTAGCAGTTAGACCGATTGTGAAATGCAGCGTAGGAGCCCAGGACAGGAAGGCATTGTCTTGAAGATCAAATGGCAGAGTCAGGATTTTTGGAGTCAGCAGAAGTAGGCTCACATAGATGATCAGGCCCATCTCAAAAGTACAAAGTCAGAGCATAGAAAGTGAAGACATAAAATGACGTCGCTTAGTTCTGGTCAGGGTGCCACCTCTTAACTCGAGTGTGATGCACCCACGAATCAATTCCTGGCACTTTGACAGCTGTGGGAGAAGAAAGAATAACCTGGTAAGGGCCTTCCCAGAGGGGCTCGAGGGATTGGCCTCCAGATCCCAATATTTTTACCAGGACCTCAGTTCCTGGCTCAAATAGAGGCTTGCTTGACTCAGAGGCTGGGTCAGGAGTCACCCCCCAGAGTTTCGTTAATGCCTGTTGAAAAGCTGAGAGCTGAGTTACATATTTAGTTAATTCTAAGGCTTCAGGGTCTATAACAATGTCTGTGCACAAAAAAGACCTTCCATAAATACGTTCAAAGGGGGACAGTCCCTCCTTTTGAGGGGCAGTCCGAGCCCTTATTAAAGCTATGGGTAGAACTTTAATCCAATTGTCCTGCGTCTCTTGAGTTAATTTGCGCAGATGTCTTTTGATAGTGTCGTTAGCTTTTTCAACCTTTCCTGAGGATTGGGGTCTCCAGGAACAGTATAAGTGATATTCTATTCCTAGAGCTTTAGACACCCCCTGAGTTACAGCAGCTTTAAAGGCAGAGCCATTGTCACTCTGAAGGCTCTGTGGCAGCCCAAACCTGGGGATAATTTCATGGGTTAAAATTCTTATAACCTCCTTAGCCTGTTCACCATGACAGGGAAAACCCTCAGTCCATCCAGTAAAAGCATCCACCCAAACTTGTAAGCAAGAATATGCACTAGCTTTTGGCATATGAGTAAAATCAATTTCCTAGTCCTCTCCAGGATTCCACTTCGTTGTAATCCAGATTTTGCTAGTTTTTCAGCCTTTGGATTATTTTTCTGACAAGCTTCACATTTCTGATAATGTTCTTTAAAGTGTTCATTACATTTTTACCTTCAAACAAACGAGAAGCCATCTGGTAAGTACTCTCTACACCTAAATGAAAACTCTGGTTGTAAGCCCTTAAGAATTTTCCATTGAGCATTTTCAGGAATTATTAATCGTCCATCCTTGGACTGTAACCATCCTTTATCAGTAATCTTTTCTCCTCTTTTCTCATATCTTTCTAATTCTTCCTCAGTATATTGTGGTTTTTCCTGTTCCATAGGACCTGTCCAGATCAAAGGCGTCTGCAGTGAAAGTGTTTCGTAAAGTGCCGCTTTTCTGCTTGACAGTCAGCCAGCTGATTACCTTCTGCTACTTTCCTCCCATCCCTGCTGTGCCCTTTGCAATGCATACATGGGTTAAAATTCTTATAACCTCCTTAGCCTGTTCACCATGACAGGGAAAACCCTCAGTCCATCCAGTAAAAGCATCCACCCAAACTTGTAAGCAAGAATATGCACTAGCTTTTGGCATATGAGTAAAATCAATTTCCTAGTCCTCTCCAGGATTCCACTTCGTTGTAATCCAGATTTTGCTAGTTTTTCAGCCTTTGGATTATTTTTCTGACAAGCTTCACATTTCTGATAATGTTCTTTAAAGTGTTCATTACATTTTTACCTTCAAACAAACGAGAAGCCATCTGGTAAGTACTCTCTACACCTAAATGAAAACTCTGGTTGTAAGCCCTTAAGAATTTTCCATTGAGCATTTTCAGGAATTATTAATCGTCCATCCTTGGACTGTAACCATCCTTTATCAGTAATCTTTTCTCCTCTTTTCTCATATCTTTCTAATTCTTCCTCAGTATATTGTGGTTTTTCCTGTTCCATAGGACCTGTCCAGATCAAAGGCGTCTGCAGTGAAAGTGTTTCGTAAAGTGCCGCTTTTCTGCTTGACAGTCAGCCAGCTGATTACCTTCTGCTACTTTCCTCCCATCCCTGCTGTGCCCTTTGCAATGCATAACAGCTACTTCTTTAGGACAATATATAGCAGTTAGAAGTCTTTCCATCTCTCTGAAATGCTTAATAGGTTCTCCTGTTTCTGTTTTAAACTGTCTTCCTTTCCATATTGCAGCATGAGCATGTAAGGTCAAATGAGCACACTTAGACTCTGTGCAGGTATTTACTCGCTGCCCTTTGCTTAGCTCTAGAGCTCAGGTCAGAGGCACAATCAGCTAACTGAGCACTGGTTCCCTGGGGGAAAGATTTGGCTTCTAAAACCTGTTCAGCCATCACCACGGCGTAACCTGCTTTATGCTTCCCATCCTGAACTAAAGAATTGCCATCTGTAAATATTTCCATGTCAGGATTGTCTAATGGAGTATCCATTAGATCTTCCTGAGCTGCATAAAGTTAGAAATTGGGAACAATTGTAATCAGGTGTTTCATTTTCCTTTTCAAGAAGGAAAGTGGCAGTATTTAAATTTCCACAAACTTTAAGCTTAGTTATTGGTCCTTCTAACAACAATGACTGTTATTTAAGAAGCTGACTGTCATCCAAGTATTAACCTTAGAGTTTAAGAGTCCACTCACATCACGAGAAGTCAGTACAGTAAGATTTCATCCATTGTTTGGAGGGCTTCGGGTGTTAATAAAGCCGCTGCCCCAATTACTCTTAGGCAGTGGGGCCACCCACGTGAAATTACATCTAATTCTCTGCTTAGATAAGCAATACGTTGCTGGTGAGGCCCTTGGGGTTGTGTCAAAACTTCCAAGGCTATACTTTTTCTTTCAGTGACAAACAAATTAAATTCTGATCCTGTGGGCAAGCTCAAAGTGGGAGCTTGCAGGAGAGCAATCTGAAGAGGCTTTAAAGCCTTTTGAGTATCTGGAGACCAAACCAGTTTGTCGGTTTGGGCCTGCTGAGTCTCAGTTATAAGTTTATATAAAGGCTGGGCAAGCTCCCAATAACCCAGAATCCAAATGCATCAGTACAGTAGCCTGTGTTTCCCCCCAAATCCTCTCAATTGTCTTGAAGTCATAGGAAGGGGATGCTTTAATATAAGCTTAATTCTTTCAGGGCCTATGGTCCTAGTCCCTTCTGATATGATTAGGCCTAGATATCTGAGAGATTGTTGACAAAACTGAGCCTTTTCCCTTGATGCCTTGTAACCGCAGCCTGCCAGAGAGTTTAAGAAATCTTCTGAGGCTCGGGAACAAGCTTCCTTTGTCTCAGCACAGAGCAGAATATCATCTGCATATTGTAGCACCACTGCTTCGGAGCTATTCAAGTTTTGTAGATTTCCTGACAAACTTGACCCAAATAGGTGAGGGCTGTCACGAAATCCCTGGGGCAAAAATGTTCAGGTTAACTGAAAAACTGGCTGCATAGGGTCTTCAAAGGCAAATAGAAATTGACTTTCCTCCGCCAAAGGCACTAAATGGAAAGCATCTTTTAAATCAATTACTGAGAAATATTTGCCTCATTCAGTAATTTCAGACAATGGAGTATAAGGATTAGGCACCACGGGATGTAAAGGAACTACAGTCTCATTTATTTTTCATCAGTCTTGAACTAGTCTCCATTTACTATTTGATTTCTTTATACCCAAAATAGGAGTGTTGCATGGACTGTTACAGGGAATTAATAGCCTCTGCTCCTTTAAATTCTCAATGATAGGTTTCAACCCTTCCTTAACCTCAGGTTTCAGTGGATACTGCTTCTTATATGGAAATAACTGTGGGTCTTCTTTAAGCTCTGGGGATCAAATCTATCCCAGTTTTTCAGGAAACGGTTCAAAAGGAGTGAGGCTGAAATTGTTAGTTCCCATCTGTGTGAGAGAAAAAAAGCATTGGAGACCCCTGGCCTTCCTACCTGTTACCCTCTCAGATGGATGGATGGATGATGGATGGAAGGATTTGTTGCAGGAAAGGGGACCCCTTCCAGGGCCCGAAACTGGGCTCTTGCCTAACACTTGGAAATGAATTGTCCGAGGAGACACATGTGCTGACAAAGCAAGAGATTTTATTGGGAAATGGCACCCGGGTGGAGAGCAGTAGGGTAAGAGAAACCAGGAGAACTGCTCTGCCTCGCAGACTCCGGGTTTATGGTGATGGGATTAGCTTCCAGGTGGTCTTTGGCTAATCATTCTAATTCAGAGTCTTTCCTGGTGGTGCACGCATCACTCAGCCAAGATGGATGCTAGCGAGAGGGATTCTGGGAAGTGGACGGACACGTGGTGTCTCCTTTCAACCTTTCCCGAACCCTTCCAGTCGATGGTGGCTTATTAGTTCCGTATTCCCATCAGGATCTCCTGTCATAAAACAACTCATACAAATGGTTACTATGGTGCCTGGGCAGGGTGGGCAGTTTCAATCAGTGTGCTTTCCCTAACAAATTGATCAGTGGGTGGATGGATGGATGATGGATGATGATGGGTGGATGGATGGATGAATGGATAGATGATGGATGAATGGATGGATGGATGGATGGATGGGTGCATGGATGGAAGAAGGGGTAAACAGAATGGGGTCCATTCACACAGTGGAATATGACTCGACCATGAAAAAGAGTGAAGCTCTGACACGGGCTACAGTGTGGATGAACTTGAACACATGATGCTCAGCGAGAGAAGCAGACCCGGAAGGACTCACTGTCTTGGTCTGCCCGGGCCACCATAGCAAAACAGAAGGCTGGGGGCTCAGCAACAGAACGCATTTCCTGCAGCTCTGGAGCCCAGACATCTGAGATCAGGGCATCAGGATGGTCAGGTTCTGGTGAAGCTCTGTTCTTGTTGGCGGCCGGGGTCTTCACTGTGTCCTCACATGGAGGAAAGGCTGAGGAGGCCTCTTGGGGGTCTCTTTCATAAGAGCACTAATCCCATTCATGGGGTCTCCACTCTCACGACCTCATCACCTCCTCAAGGCCCCCGCTCCTCACACCTTCACCTTGGGGGTTAGGTTTCAACATGTGCATTCTGAGGGGGACACCAACATACAGCCCAGAATAATCACAAACTATATGATTGCATTTATAATAAACATCCAGAACAGGCAAATCCAGAGACAGGGAGTGGGTGAGTGGGGCCAGGCTCTAGGGGAGGGGAAGGGCAGTGGGAGGACCTGAATAAACCCTGCACCTTAGGATGTTAGGAATAAGCCAGTTCTGACTCCATGTTGGAACTGTGTCTTTGACTTGCTCTCTGTTACTTTTGTTACTATAATCACATTTAATTTACTATAATCACATTTAATAGCCTGCCTCAGAGAATCTTGCCCCTCTGCCAGACTGTTAAAGTGCCTTTGTTCAGAACCCTGTCCACCTGTAGATGGCAGGAAGGAAGAGATTAACATATCTCCTGCCTGAGGCTTGGTGTTCTCCCAAGGTATTTGCGATATTAACAACTTTTTTAGTTTGCTTCCTCACCTCCTTCTCTAATTCATAAAAGAACCTGGCATCCAGAACCCAACAACAGGGTTATTTGAAGACATTAATCGGCCATTATTTTGGTCAGCCAGCACTTAGGATACAGTCGTATTCTTTGCCTCAACACCCATGTCATGCGGTGAGCATAGCAAGCTTGGACTCCTGACACCTGTCCTCAGCTGATTTTAATCTGCATCCTAAGCAGCTCTGTGCCAACTGCAGAGAGGGAGCCTGTTCACAGGGCCCTCCCAGGAACCCTCATGCAGAATACCCTGCCTGAGCTGGCCCTGAACACCTCAGAGAAGGACCTGGACTAACAAACAGCCGCTCCTGGGCAGGTCAGTGACCTTGGGCTTCACCCTGTGTGGCCTCCTTTCGGCAGGTCTTCCAGAGGTTCCACTGCACCCGGGGCCCTGGGCTCCTGTCTCCAGCCACCAACCCTCCTCTCCCTGACTCCTGGGCTCCTCTCTTTAGGAGAAGATCTTCTTGAAATTCTCTCCCACTCATGGGACAGAAAAAAAGACTAGAAATGAAACCAGAGCTGCAGCCCCATGTCCATCTTGACCTTCAGGCCCACATCTGTTCCTTGCACCTGTCAGGCACAAGACCCATTTTCTGCAACTGTGAGCCCCTGGTGGGTGAGGACTGGCTGACTGGCTGAGTCGGCCAGCCCTTCCCAGCAGTACCTGGGCTGAGGTCTTTATAAACAACCCCCTTCAGGCAACGAGGCTTCTCTGGTGGCTCAGTTGGTAAGTGAGATAACCTGCAATGCACGGGACGTGAATTGGATCTCTGGCTCAGAAAGATCCCCTGGAGAAAGAGACAGCAACCCAGTCCAGTATTCTTGCCTGAGAAATCCCATGGACAGAGGAGTCTGGCAGGCTACAGTCCATGGGGTCACAAAAATCTGACACAACTTAGCAGCTAAACCACCACCGCTTCCCTAGTAGCTCAGCTGGTAAAGAATCCGCATGCAAGGCAGGAGATCTGGATTCAGTCCCAGGGTTGGGAAGATCCTCTGCAGAAGGGAATGGCCACCCACTCCAGTATTCTGGCCTGGAGAATTCCATGGACTATATAGTCCTTGGGGTCGCAAAGAGTCAGACACAACTGAGCAACTTTCACTTGGGAAAAAACCACCCCCTCGAAGTAGCAAGAGTGCCTGCAGCGGCACCTAACACCATCTTCTCTGCTCCTCAGGAGCACAGCTGGGCTGGTGAGAAGGAGTGAGGGGTCGCACGTCGTGGGCTGATTTCTTATTTTGGGTTTCTTTTTCATTGTTCTAAGAGCTGGGTCCCAAAAGAACTTGCTATGATGAATGACAAAGCTTCTACTGCCTATATTTTCCTCTAAAATTTCATAGTATCTGACCTTACAATTAGATCTTTATTTTGAAAATTTGTTGCTAAGTCGTGTCCAACTCTTTTGTATTCCCATGGACCATAGCCTGGCAGGCTCCTCTCTGCATGGGATTTCTCAGGCAAGAATACTGGAGTGGGTTGCCATTCTCTTCTCCAGGGAATCTTCCTGACCCAGGGATTCAAATCCGAGTTTGTTGCACTGACAGGTGAGCTCTTTACTACTGAGCCATGATAAGATGAGATCTTTATCTTTGTTGATCAGTCACTCAGTCATGTCCGACTCTTTGCAACCCCATGGGCCATAGCACACCAGGATTCCCTGTCCATCACCATCCCCCAGAGTTTTTTCAAACTCATGTTCAATGGGTCAGTGATTCCGTCTAACCCTCTTGTCTTCTGTCATCCCCTTCTCCCCGTGATTTCAATCTTTCCCAGTATCAGAGTCTTTTCAAATGAGTCAGTTCTTCGCATCAGTTGGCCAAAGTATTGGAATTTCAGTTTCAGCATCAGTCCTTCCAATTGAATATTGAGGACTGATTTCCTTTAGGATTGGCTGCCTTGATCTCCTTGCAGTCCAAAGGACTCTCAAGAGTCTTCTCCAACACCACAGTTCAAAAGCATCAATTCTTTGGGGCTCAGGTTTCTTTATGGTCCAACTCTTACATCCATACATGACTTGCTTTGACTAGATGGACCTTTGCAGGCAAAGGAATGTTTCTGCTCCTTAATGTTATCATTATACTGCTGCCTAATTCAGTTATGACATACACATAGCATCTCTCTCTTTTTTTTTGATTGTTTTACCACAGAGGAATTGCAGAAGGTCTAGCAAACTTCCCTGTGCTCCAGATCTTTGTGGAGCATCTATTAGAGATACAGATTTCTGTGTGTATGTTAAAGATACAGATTTTATTATATGTTTTAGACATACAGACTTTTGTTTATATCTGGAGGAAGGAAGGAAGGAGATAATCTTGCAGATTATTTATTACAGACATAGATTTGTTTATGTTAGTGATACAGATTTCTGTGTAATGTTAGAGATTCTAAAATTTTTGTACTTGTGGGAGTAAAATAATAAAAAAGTGAAAGTGTTGGTTGCTGTGTCTTGTCCAACTCTTTGCCACCCCTGCCGGGCTCCTCTCCATGGAATTCTCCAGGCAAGAATACTGGAGTGAGTAGCCTTTTCCTTCTCCAGGGGATCTTCCCAGCCCAGGATCAAAGCCAGGTCCCCTGCATCGCAGGTAGATTCTTTACTGCCTGAGCCACCAGGGAAGCCCATTTCTGGGAGGAAAGGGCAAGGAGAAGAAAGGAGGTAATCCTTTTGGATTATCCATTTTAGATACAGATTTCTGTGTATCTGTTAGTTCTGACCTCCTAATTCATCCTTGCTCTTTCAACTCTTTTGGAACCCTGTCTGTGTTTGAATTCTGAGTCTCTTTTTGTGTTGTAAATTAGTTTGTCTACTTCCTTTTACCTTTTGCCTAGTATTCATATCATATGCTGTTTTCTCCCTCTGTCTGCCTGACTGGTGTTGACCCTCCAAGGTCCATCCTTGTGGTGACCAGTGGATAATCTCATAATTGCAGTGGCGGTTTCTCATTGTTGAGTTGTGGTCCACTGTATGTATGTATCACGTCTTTAAGCTTTAATGTGTCAGTAGACATTTTGCTGGATCTGTGTCTTGGCTACTGTAAGTACTGTTGCAGTGAGTGTTGAGGTGTGTGTGGGTTTTCGAACGGTGGTTTTCTCCGGATATAGGCCCAGGTGTGGGAATGTCCGATCCTAGGCTTAGCTTTCTGGAAAATGGTTTTTTTTTTTTCCCCCTGACACAGGGAGGCTGTCCTTTCCAGTGGCTGTTGCCAATGTCCATTCCCACGTACTGGGCAGGTGGGATCTCTCCTCCTGGCTCGCTCGTGCATTGCTGCTTGTCACATGTGAGAATGGCCTTTCTGAGGGTGGGATATGATTTGTCATTGTCACTTTAATTTGCATCTTCCCGTAATAATTAGGGATTTCAGCATCTTATCCTGGAGAAGGAAATGGCAACCCACTCCAGTGTTCTTGCCTGGAGAATCCCAGGGACAGAGGAGCCTGGTGGGCTGCCGTCTATGGGGTCGCACAGAGTCGAACACGACTGAAGCGACTTAGTGGCAGTGGCGGCAGCATCTTATCCTGTTGCAGGGTGGGAATTTATTTCCCCCCTTTATACTTTTATTTAAAGGGTGCCAGGAAAACTTACCTGTTGCAGTTGGTTTCTTGAACATCGGTTGTGTTTGGAATCTACGTCTGCAATGTCAGCCCCAGATCCTTTCCTGAGGGCACCTGTCATTCACAGCCCCAAAGGCCTTGTTCATTTGAAGTGTGAGTAAGCACTGCAGGTCAAGTTGTAGTTACAGGAAATGTCCACAGGGAGGCAGCACTGTTTCATGCTCAACTCTCCTTTCTTGGGCAACCAGAGCCTTCAGGAATGCTTGCTCCCTGGCCTGTGAGTTAGAGGACTGTGCCTGAGTAAACACCCAAGGGCTTGTGTCCCCCTCCCTCTTCCCCCTAACGCTTCACTCTTCACGTCCGAATCATCCCTGCCTCGCCCACAGAACCCTGCTGAGGGGCCTTGGAGGATGCACTCTCAGGACAGAAGATTGAGCTGGGGACCCCAGCACCAGTCAACCTGCAGTCTCAGTTACTTTTCACAGTTCAAGGCCAGAGGGTCAGGTGACCATCCTTTGGTTAAACGAAGGACTCTGGTGGCAGCCAGAGCAAACCTCACAGTGCAGGTTAACGACGGGGCTCAGGTAAGGGCACCTGCCGGGCTGTTCAGCCCTATTCCTGGCCAGTCATGGGTGCAAGGCCGTTCGGACTCCAGGGATGGGATGGCAGTCCGGGTCAGGGAGGTGGGTGGAAATCAGGCTTTTCTTTTCTTTAATCTAATGGCCATGGTATATAGGAATATAGTTGACGTGCCATTTGGTGCTTGTTGTCAGTATACAGTCACCTGATTCAGTAAGACATATATTAACATACAGCATATCTGTTCTTCTATGGATTGTTTTGTCCTTGAAAATCTTGTAGAATTTCAAGCAAAGTTCCCTGTGGTGAACATCAGGTGTTTGTGCAATATCTGTTCCATATACAAATTTCTGTATAAATGTGGAATTAGGAAGGATGGAGATAACCCTTGTGGATTACCCATTACAGACACAGATTTCTGGGTATATGTGAGTATCAACCTCCTAATTCATTCGTGGTCTTTCCTTTTTTTAAAAAATTCTTTGTGTTTTGATTCTCAGAGTCTCTTTTTGCGCTGTAAACTACTTCCTCTCTATTTCTTTCTTTTAATTTTGTCTAGAAGGGACATCTGTTATTCTCTTCCTCTGTTGCTGACTTCACTTGGTGTATGATCCACCAAAGTTCATCCTTGCGGGAACCATTTGCAAAATGTCATAAGCAGTGGCAGTTTCCATGTCTGAGTAATGGCCCATTGTGTGTGTACTGCATTTCTCTAAGATTTAATCTGTCCGTGGACATTTCCTGGGTCTGCGTCTTCGCTATTTGAAGTAGCACTGGTGTGAATGTTGTGGTGCATGTGTCATTTTGAATGATGGTTTTTTGTAATATAAGCCCAGGTGTGGGTACAAAAATCCTAGGCTTAGCTTTCTTCAAATTTTTTCTTCTGGACTGTGGAGGCTGTCCTTTCTACGGGCTGTTGCCAAAGTCTATTCCTAAGGAAGATATAGGGGGGAATTCCATCATCTCCCTGCTCTTTCCCCCCTTTCCTGTTTGTAGACAGCCAGAATTTCCATTCTATCAGATGGGATTCGATTTCTTGCTGTTGTTTTGATTAGCATTCTTCTAAGGTGTCTGTCTGCAATGCAGGAGACCCGGGTTCGATCCCTGGGTTGGGAAGATCCCCAGAGAAGGAAATGGCAAACCACTCCAGTATTCTTGCCTGGAAAATCCCATGGACCATGGAGCCTAGTAGGGTACTATCCATGGGGTCGCAAAGAGTCGGACACGACTGAGTGACTTCACTTGTAATAACTCTGGATGCTGAGCTTCCTGTCCTGTGGCTGTTTGTGGTGTTTTTTTTCTTTTGTTTTTTCATTTCTTTCTCTTAAAGGGAGTGAGGAAAATTTACCTTTGCAGTTGGCTTCTTGAAAGTCAGTTGTGCTTGAAATTTATTTCTACAATAGTTGCCCCAGGTCCTTTCCTGAGGGTAGGGGTAATGAATACTTCCAGGTAAAAGTGAAAGTCACTCAGTCGTGTCAACTCTTTGCAGCCCCCTTGGAATTCTTCAGGCCAGAACACTGGAGTGGGTAGCCTTTCCCTTCTCCAGGGGATCTTCCCAAACCAGGGGTCAAACCCATGTCTCCCACATCATGGGCAGATTCTTTACCAGCTGAGCTGCAAATAGCTCCAGAGGCCTTGTTAATTGGAGGTGCTAGTAAACACGCAGTGGGCAAGAATGCTCAAACTACTGCACAATTGCACTCATCTCACACGCTAGTAAAGTAATGCTCAAAATTCTCCAAGCCAGGCTGCAATGATATGTGAACCGTGAACTTCCAGATATTCAATCTGGTTTTAGAAAAGGTGGAGGAACCAGAGATCAAATTGCCAATATCTGCTGGATCATACAAAAAGCAAGAGAGTTTCAGAAAAAACATCTATTTCTGCTTTATTGACTATGCCAAAGCCTTTGACTGTGTGGATCACAATAATCTCTGGAAAAAGAGATGGGAATACCAGACCACCTGACCTGACTCTGGAGAAATCTGTATGCAGGTCAGGAAGCAACAGTTTGAACTGGACATGGAACAACAGACTGGTTCCAAATAGGAAAAGGAGTACTTCAAGGCTGTATATTGTCACCGTGCTTATTTAACTTCTATGCAGAGTACATCATGAGAAATGCTGGGCTGGAGGAAGCACAAGCTGGAATCAAGATTGCTGGGAAAAATATCAATAACCTCAGATATGCAGATGACACCACCTTACAGCAGAAAGTGAAGAATTAAAGAACCTCTTGAAGAAAGTGAAAAAGGAGACTGAAAAAGTTGGCTTAAAGCTCAACATTCAGAAAATGAAGATCATGGCATCCGGTCCCATCACTTCATGGCAAATAGATGGGGAAACAGTGGAAACAGTGACAGACTTTATTTTCTTGGACTCCAAAATCCCTGCAAATGGTGACTGCAGCCATGAAATAAAAAGATGCTTACTCCTTGGAAGAAAAGTTATGACCAACCTAGATAGCATATTCAAAAGCAGAGACATCACTTTGCCAACAAAGTTCCATCTCATCAAGGCTATGGTTTTTTCAGTAGTCATGTATGGATGTGAGAGTTGGACTATAAAGAAAGCTGAGCGTCGAAGAATTGATGCTTTTGAACTGTAGTATTGGAGAAGACTCTTGAGAATCCCTTGAACTGCAAGGAGATCCAACCAGTCCATTCTGAAGGAGATCAACCCTGGGATTTCTTTGGAAGGAATGATGCTAAAAGGAGACTGAAAAAGTTGGCTTAAAGCTCAACATTCAGAAAATGAAGATCATGGCATCCGGTCCCATCACTTCATGGCAAATAGATGGGGAAACAGTGGAAACAGTGACAGACTTTATTTTCTTGGACTCCAAAATCCCTGCAAATGGTGACTGCAGCCATGAAATAAAAAGATGCTTACTCCTTGGAAGAAAAGTTATGACCAACCTAGATAGCATATTCAAAAGCAGAGACATCACTTTGCCAACAAAGTTCCATCTCATCAAGGCTATGGTTTTTTCAGTAGTCATGTATGGATGTGAGAGTTGGACTATAAAGAAAGCTGAGCGTCGAAGAATTGATGCTTTTGAACTGTAGTATTGGAGAAGACTCTTGAGAATCCCTTGAACTGCAAGGAGATCCAACCAGTCCATTCTGAAGGAGATCAACCCTGGGATTTCTTTGGAAGGAATGATGCTAATGCTGAAGCTCCAGTACTTTGGCCACCTCATGCGAAGAGTTGACTCATTGGAAAAGACTCTGACGCTGGGAGGGATTGGGGGCAGGAGGAGAAGGGGACGACAGAGGATGAGATGCTTGGATGGGATCACTGACTCAATAGACATGAGTTTGAGTAAACTCCGGGAGTTGGTGATGGACAGAGAGGCCTGGCGTGCTGCAGTCCATGGGGTTGCAAAGAGTCAGAGAGGACTGAGCGACGTAACTGAACTGGACAAGTTGTAGTTATAGGAAATGTCCACAAGGCGGCAGCACTTCTTCATGCCCAACTCTGGTTCCACTTGTAACCAGAGCCTTAGGGAAAGTGGGCTTCCTGGTTTATGAATGACAGTGAAATGTGCGTGAGCAAACATCCAAAGGATTGTGTCTCACTACTTCTTCCCCTTAAAGTTTCACCCAGTCTCCCCTCCAGACTCATCCAAATCTGGGCACTGCTCCTGCCGAGGTCCTGAGAGGCTGCGCTCTTAGGAAGGAGGCTTCAGCTGGGACTCCAGCACCAGTGAACCTGGATTCTTGGTGACTTTACCCTGGTCCTCAAGGCCAGAGGGTAGGCCACCATCGTTAGGGGGCACTAGGGATTCTGGTTCCAGCCAGGGCAAGCCAGACAGTGCAAGTTTATCAGGGGTGTCAATGAAGGGCACCTCCCCGCCTGTCTCGACCCCACCCCAATCCAGTCCTGGGACTCAAGTCTACTCAGGTTCCAGGAATGAGATATCAGCCCAAGTTAAGAAAATGGCAGGGTATAAACTAGTAATTCCTTTTCTTTAATCTCATGGGATGCTGTGCTGGGATGATTTTCAATTTTGTGCTTGTTGGCAGTGTACAGCCACCTGAGTCAGCTGTGACATATACAGACAGCATATCTGTTGTCTTTTTCAATTCTTTTTCCATAGAGGATATTGCACAAACTCAAGTAAAGTTCCATGTGATGATCCTCAGGTCCTTCTGGAGTATCTATTAGAGATATGGATTTTCTACGCATGTGGAAGGAAGGAGATGAAAGCCTTTACTCATTTATTCTTTTGGCTCACTTTGTGTTGGAAATCTCAAAGTCTCTTTTTGTCATGTAAATTAGTTCCCTGTATCTGCTTTTTTATTTTGCCTAGAATGCTATTGTCTTTGTCTGGCTGACTTCACTTAGTATTTGATCTTCCAAAATCCATCCCTGGGGCTAGCAGTGGTGTTATTTCAGTTTCAGTGGCAGTTTCTCTGTGGTGAGTAACAGTGCATTATCCACGTGTACCACATCTTTTTAAAGTTTTGGCCTGTTGGTGACATCCTGCTGGTTCTCTGTCTTGGCTATTGTAAGGAGTGCTGCAGTGAAGGTCGGGGTGCGTGTGCGTATTTGAATGTTGGTTTTCTCAGGATATCAGACCAGGGTGGGAACGTCAGATCCTAGGGTTAGCTGTCTCAAGGGGCTGTCTCTTCCCCACCCTAGTCCTCTTTTCCTTTCTTATCATTTATCTTTTTTTTTGTCTAGATGTATGTTTCAAACCTTACCAAATTTTGGGGGGGTTGTTTGGTATAATTTGAGTACAGATCCCTTATCTGATATGTGGAAAACAGTCTCTTCCAGTTTGTGGTTCATTTTTTGATTTTCTGAATAAGGTGTTTCATAGAGTAGAAGTTTTAATTTTTATAAATAATTTTAGAATTTTTAATTTTCTGAGGAAGGTTTTAACTTTCTGAAGAAGTTTTAAATTGTATGAAAATGAGTAATTGTATGGAAGTGAGTAGTTCTATTAATATTATTAATTATGAAAGATTTATTTTAGGAATGTTAATACTTTTATAAATTTATTCAATTTATATATGTTATGCAAATTTTGATATTCAATTTTAAAAAGTTATCAATTTTATGGAAGTTTTAATTTTATAGAAATTTTCAGTTTTATGGAGGTTGTTAATTTTATGGAAGTTATTAATTTTGTGGAATATCTGTGTAGCAATATAAATATTTATCTACTGAGAGATATAAATACGTAGACATGTGAGCATCTACAGAGAGATAAACAATTCTCTATATTGATATAAATATCTATGTACACATCTGTTTATATTTTTTGGGCAGGTGTGATTTTCAATCCTTATCAAATTTTAAGGAGGAGTTTGATACAATTTGAGTACAGATCCTTTCTCTGATATGTTTTGGAAATAATTTCTTTCAGTCTGTGGTTCATCATTTGGTTTTCTGAATAAGGTGTTTCATGTCATGGATGCAGTCATCATCCACAGTGACTTTGGAGCCCAGGAAAATAATATCTGCCACTGTTTCCATTTCTTCCCTGTGTATTTGCCATAAAGTGACTGGACCAGATACTATGATCTTAGTTTTTTGAATGTTGAGTTTTATTCTTGTTTTTTCATTCTCCTCTCTCACCTTCATCAAGAGGCTCTTTAGTTCCTCTTCACTTTCTGCCATTAGGGTGGTATCATCTGCATATCTGACATTGCTCACATTTTTCTAGCAACCTCATTTCTAGCTTGTGATTCATCCAGCCCAGCGTTTACTATGATGTACTCTGCACAGAAGTTAAATAAGCCATGTAGCAAGACACATCCTTGACATACTCCTTTAGCAATTTTGAACCAGTCCATTGTTCCATATGCAGTTCTAACCGTTGCTTCTTGACCTGCATACAGGTTTCTCAAGAAACAGGTAAGGTGGTCTGGTCCTCCGATCTCTTGAAGAATTCTCCAGTATGTTTTGAATCACATAATCAAAGGCTTTAATTCTTTTTTAATTTAAGTTTATGAAAGTTTTTAATTTTATGATATAAAAATAGATACCTATATTTTATGGTGTATATACCTATATTTTTGCATATGAGATATGTACCTACATTGTCATATAAGGGATATACACTAATATTTTCATGTGGCATACATACCTATATTGCCATATATAAAATATATAACTTGATTTTCATGTGTGAAACACACATGGAATACTACTCAGCAGAATAGCAAAATAAGAATGGGAAAGTTTTAAAAGCAGGAGATGCCATCAAGAAACAGGTTTTGATGAGATTTTTAAAAATCACATAAAGTTGTTTTACTCTTGATTTTTGCTTTACAAAGAACTTATCAGTCAAGCCAATTAATATAACTACAGAATAAATATGCTTTTTTAAAAACTTAAGTTGCTTCTGTCAATGTTCTCTGACAAAACACTTTATTTTCATTATTTTTCATGCCTACAAATTGATTTCAATTCACAATGTCCTATAAGTAGAAGTCATTTAGCAATCTTCTAGCTTCAGATTGAGACTTTCGTATGTATTGAGATGTAAGACAGAATACTTGATTTGGAAGGGTTATTAAGTCTCTAAAAGCGTTACTCAAAAGGCACAGTGATATTCATTATGGTCCATGGACTGGTATTTGCAAATCTACTAAATCAGAATGGAACTACCGTCTGATAATTTTAGTAAATAAGCCGTCCAGGTGAATCTGAAGCACTGAAGCAAACTGACTTTTGAGAACTTCAGTTTTCAGTTTTTGCCCTGAAAATCCTGACAAAATACAGTTACCAAGCCCAAGTTGTAAGAATTAGTATCATTAGAAGTTCTAGTAAAATTTTCATCCTTTTGGTCAAAGAACAATAACAAAGGAGTGCACTCTGCTACTATATGTACGTATATTTTCATATATGAAATACATACCTATGTTTTCTTATATGAAATATATACCTAGTATTTCATATATGAAATATATACTGAGTACTGCTCAGCTAATAAAAAGGTTAAAATAATGGCATTTTCAGCAGTATAATCCTAGAGATTATTATAAGTGATATAAGTCAGAAAGACAAAGAGAAATCCCATATAATATCACTTCTTTGTAAAATGTAAAGTATAACACCAGTGAACTTACCTATGAACTGGAGACAGATTCATAGGTATGATTACCAGTTACCAGTGGGAGAGGTAAGATAGGTGTAGGGGATTAAGAGATAGAAACTACTATGTATAATATCCATAAGGTATAAGGATATATTATACAGCATGAGGAAATATAGCCTTTATTTGTAATACCTTAGATGGAGTATAATCCATATAAATATTGAATCACTATGTTGAATATGCAAAACTAATATAGTATTGTAAATAAACTGTACTTCAACTTAAAAAATTGTTGATGGCTATCTATGAAAACAATAAAGTAGTCAAAAGTAAAAAAAAATAAGTGAAATAAAAATGGGAAAATTTTAAAACTAGAAGATTCCACTAAGAAATTAATTTTGATGAGAACTTTAAAAATCACCCAAAATAGCTTTACTGTTTTAATTCTTGCTTTTCAAGAATTTATTAGTCCAGTCAAGCCAATTAATCTGCCTAATACTAAACCTTACCAAGCTAAGGGCAGTAAGCACATTTGGTTACCATGCTTTTCCAAGAAGCCTCTAGTTGGCAAAGGTTTTTTTTTTTTAACTTTAACCTTTCTTGTCACTGATTGTAGCTATTTCAGGAGCAATATTGTTCTGGTGGCAATATCACGTGGTCTAACAGGTCCTAAGATCACATTACCAAGGGTTTTCTTTTCACCTGAGCAACTTTTTAAATGTCATGCTGTGCTTCATCTTGCCAGTGATAAACTCTCACTGGAGAGGAAGTCGCCTGTGGCGCTGCTGGCAGCCTTCTGCTCTCATCCTGACATGCGTCCGTGTTGCTGTATCAGGAGCCCAGGGTCTGCAGAGCACAGATTACCGTGTGGAAGGAGCTAGGAAGTGGCCCGTTTGGAGCATCCCTCTGGGCAGGTGGAAGGGGCAGAATGACGTTCTGTTAAGGTGATCAGGGAGCAGTCCATGTCAGAAGATGAATTCTTCCAGACCATCAGCTAAGTCTCTTCTGGGGAATCATGGTTTAGGCCTCACCATGAGAGGATGTTCATGCAGACAGGTCTGTCGGTAACATCTCTAAGGCCTGAATCAAGAGTCCACATATCATAGAATATACAATGGAATATTACTCAGCCATAATAAACGAAATAGTGCCATTTCATCCACATGAATGACCTAGAGGTTAGCATATTAAGTGAAGACACAGAAAGACAGATATCATATGATATCACTTATGTGTGGACTCTCTGATGCAAATGAACTTCTTGACAAAATAGAAATAGTCTCAGACATAGAAAACAAACTTATGGTTACCAAAGGGGAAAGAGGTGGGGGACAATTTAGGAGTTTGATATCAGCAGATACGTACTACTATATATGAAATAGGTACACAAGTCCCTATGAACAGGAAGGGGAGCTATAATCAATATCTTGTAATAACCTAATAATCTGAGAAAGAACATGTGTGTAGGTATGTTTAGATATATGTATTATATATGCTTATATAAATATATGTATTCCAAGGCCAAATTTGCCTGTTACTCCAGGTGTTTCTTGACTTCCTACTTTTGCATTCCAGTACCCTATAATGAAAAGGACATCTTTTCTGGGTGTTACTTCTAAAAGGTCTTGTAGGTCTTCATAGACCCATTCAATTTCAGCTTCTTCAGCATTACTGGTTGGGGCATAGACTTGGATTACTGTGATATTGGATGACTTGCCTTGGAAATGAACAGAGATCATTCTGTCATTTTTGAGATTGCATCTAAGTACTGCATTTTGGACTCTTTTGTTGACCATGATGGCTACTCCATTTCTTCTAAGGGATTCCTGCTCACAGTAGTAGATATAATGGTCATCTGAGTTAAACTCACCCATTCCAGTCCATTTTAGTTTGCTGATTCCTAGAATGTCGACGTTTACTCTTTCCATCTACTGTTTGACTACTTCCAATTTGCCTTGATTAATACAGCTTTGCCAAGAGAACGCACTGGTCATATGACATTTACTCTTTCCATCTACTGTTTGACTACTTCCAATTTGCCTTGATTAATACAGCTTTGCCAAGAGAACGCACTGGTCATACCAAACAACCTCTTCCAACAACACAAAAGAAGACTCTACACATGGACATCACCAGATGGTCAACACCGAAATCAGACTGATTATATGCTTTGCAGCCAAAGATGGAGAAGCTCTATACAGTCAGCAAAAACAAGACCGGGAGCTGACTATGGCTCAGATCATGAACTCATTGCCAAATTCAGACTTAAATAGAAGAATGTAGGGAAAACCGCTAGACCATTCAGGTATGACCTAAATCAAATTCCTTATGCTTATACAGTAGAAGTGAAAAATAGATTTAAGGGACTCTATCTGATAAATACAGTGCCTGATGAAATATGGATGGAATTTCACGACATTGTACAGGAGACAGGGATCAAGATCATCCCCATGGAACAGAAATGCAAAAAAGCAAAATGGCTGACTGGGGAGCCCTTACAAATAGCTGTGAAAAGAAGAGAAGGGAAAAGCAAAGGAGAAAAGGGAAGATATAAGCATCTGAATGCAGAGTTCCAAAGAATAGCAAGAAGAGATAAGAAAGCCTTCCTCAGCAATCAGTGCAAAGAAATAGAGGAAAACAACAGAATGGGAAAGACTAGAGATCTCTTCAAGAAAATTAGAGATACCAAGGGAACATTTCATGTAAATATGGGCTCGATAAAGGACAGAAATGGTAGGGAGCTAACAGAAGCAGAAGATATTAAGAAGAGGTGGCAAGAATACACAGAAGAACTGTATGAAAAAGATCTTCACGACCCAGATAATCATGATGGTGTGATCACTCACCTAGAGCCAGACATCTTGGAATGCGAAGTCAAGTGGGCCTTAGAAAGCATCACTATGAACAAAGCTAGTGGAGGTGATGGAATTCCAGTAGAAAAGAAGAGAAGGGAAAAGCAAAGGAGAAAAGGGAAGATATAAGCATCTGAATGCAGAGTTCCAAAGAATAGCAAGAAGAGATAAGAAAGCCTTCCTCAGCAATCAGTGCAAAGAAATAGAGGAAAACAACAGAATGGGAAAGACTAGAGATCTCTTCAAGAAAATTAGAGATACCAAGGGAACATTTCATGTAAATATGGGCTCGATAAAGGACAGAAATGGTAGGGAGCTAACAGAAGCAGAAGATATTAAGAAGAGGTGGCAAGAATACACAGAAGAACTGTATGAAAAAGATCTTCACGACCCAGATAATCATGATGGTGTGATCACTCACCTAGAGCCAGACATCTTGGAATGCGAAGTCAAGTGGGCCTTAGAAAGCATCACTATGAACAAAGCTAGTGGAGGTGATGGAATTCCAGTGGAGCTATTTCAAATCCTGGAAGATGATGCTCTGAAAGTGCTGCACTCAATATGCTAGCAAATTTGGAAAACTCAGCAGTGGCCACAGGACTGGAAAAAGTCAGTGTTCATTCCAGTTTCAAAGAAAGGCAATGCCAAAGAATGCTCAAACTACTGCACAATTTCACTCATCTCACATGCCAGCAAAGTAATGCTCAAAATTCTCCAAGCCAGGCTTCAGCAATACGTGAACCTGTTTCATCTTCCCCTGCTTATGGTCAGCCCCTTTGTTCACCCTGCAGAAAGGACTTGGCATTCCTTAAAGGAACAAAGCTCCCCAAACAGGGCAAGACCACTTGGGCTGCTGATTTGGACTCTGAAGAAGTGAATAGTCAAGAATGTGCAGGACTGTGGGTCCACCTGGAAGCAGTTTGTATTTTTGACAAGAATCACTGGAGAGTTGGACCCCTGGGAAGTGACTGAGAAAACTCATGCTGTCAGAGAGAAACATGGACCCCATCAAGCAGAGGTCATTGGGAAAGAGGGTCTGTGTAATCAGGAAGGGTGTGACCAATAAACAGGACCTGGCAGCCAAGAGAAAACAAGCAGAGAGGGTGGCCGGAGGGGAGGGAGCCGGCTTCCATCTCCACCTCTGAGTCTCCAGGACTGGCAAGTCCAGGGGCCCCGGGAGAGGGGGCCTGGGAGGGACCAGGGGTCTCTGGCCCCTCCCCGCTCTAGCAGATGAGGAAATAAACTCAGCAGCAGTGAGTGCCCTCCTCAGAGGGACGGGGCAGGTTTGTGCAGAACGAGGGTGGACGGGGCAGAATCCCAGCCTGGAGGATGCTGCCAGCACACTTGTCACAAGCAGCGTGGAGCCATAAACAGACAGCCGGCCTGGGGACAGGGCACCTGGGTCCTGACTCTGACTCTGCCACACCCAGGGTGACTCTGGACAAGTGCTGCCCCTCCCTGGGGTCCAGCTGCACCTCCCCTATGATGAGAGGGTTGAACTAAGCAGAGGACCTTTACACTCTCTTTTGAGATCCACAGTGAGGGGACTGGACCTTGTCTTGGATTTGTGAGAAATGACCCTTAACCTCCCAACAGGAGGGATGGTATAGCCACCCTCATGAACCACCTGAGGTTTGGACAGTGAGCCTCTCAGGTGAGCCAACCCTGGGCAGTTTTTGTACTAAAGCTCAGAAGCATAGCCATCTTCTTGGGAGGTGAGCTCCCAGGGTTGTGTTCTATATTATTCAGGAAAATAGTAGAATATGAGATCCTTCCACCCAGACTTGTGGAGGTCAATGCATATTTGCTTTTGTCAATGAAAAAATTAACCAATAGTCAAGTTAGAAAGAAAAGGAAAATTTTATTCAAAGTAACCTGAGGAGTAAAGCTGCTGAGACAGTCTCTCAGGAAGCTCTGAGAACTGTTGAGAAGAGTACGTGGGGAGCAGTAGGTATGTGACTCAGAGGAAGGGAGACATGCCACCAAGCACACGCCTTGTTACAGGTTACTGCTCTTCCAGGACAACAGCCATCTTGTTTAATGGTTTTAGTGCTTTTCTAAATATGGGTTGAGATGGTTGGATGGCATCACCGACTCAATGGACATGAGTTTGAGTAAACTCTGGGAGCTGGTGATGGACAGGGTGGCCTGGCGTGCTGCCTCCATGGGGTCGCAAAGAGTCAGACACGACTGAGCGACTGAACTGAACTGAATACGGGAAGATGCAAAAATGTGTTATTGAAAATTCCTCTTGAAATATCTGAGGGCTGGTTCTTCCAGTTTTCCCAGGGCACAAAATGCTTCATCCTGATTTTGGCTTTGAATTCTTTTCAGAGTGGATTGTATGTGAGTGACCACAGTGGCTAATGGCTTCGTGCTTGTAGAACTGGGTGGTGGCCAAGATTCTTTATTACAGTCCCCTCCATTTCTGTCTTAATTTCCACCAAAATTTGGGAGACATTTTGGACCAGTCTGTCCCAGGGTGCTAAGAATGCTCGTTCCCGGGTCATCGAAGGATTTCTTTGATACACCACTCAAGTGCTATTACTCATCTAGTTCTCTTAATAGTGAACAAAAGCATCCGGACCACCTGTCTTTCTAGTCTATCAGGTTCCAGAAAATGGTTTCCGCTTTCTGCCTCTTCCCATATCTATTGTCACACTATTACAGTCAAGGATCTTATAGAAATCTGCTGCTGCTGCTGCTGCTGCTGCTATGTCGCTTCAGTTGTGTCCGACTCTGTGCGACCCCATAGACGGCAGCCCACTAGGCTCCTCTGTCCCTGGGATTTTTCCAGGCAAGAATACTGGAATGGGTTGCCATTTCCTTCTCCAATGCATGAAAGTGAAAATTGAAAGTGAAGTCGCTCAATCGTCCCGACTGTTAGCGACCCCGTGGATCAGGTCAATTGTTGCAAGTAGTCTAAGCACCATTATTTTTTAACCACTAGGTTGAGAACACATTTGTTAATGTAAGAAATGAAACTCTTGTAAAATAGGCAGAAAATAGCTAGGGACGTTAATCATGCAATAAGTAAGCAGTGTTATCTTCTAGTTACATGGCTGGGACCAGAGGAATAAAGTGATCTTTATGGCTGAGCAGGTATTTCTGCCATCGGGGTGGGCTGGTTAATACAGATGCACAATGCACATTGGAGAGGAGTGCAGTGCAAAGTGCAAGTCACTGTCATGTCTGACTCTTTGCGACCCCATGGGCGGCTATACGGTCCATGGAATTCTCCCAGCCAGAATACTGGAGTGAGCAACCGTTCCGTTCTCCAGGGGATCTTCCCAACCCAGGGATCAAACCCAGGTCTCTTGCATTGCAGGTGGATTCTTTACCAGCTGAAACACAAGGGAAGTCCCTAGAAAGAAAGTTTTCCCTGCCTGGGAATCGAACCCTGGCTGTGGTAGTGAAAGCACTGAATCCTAGCCACTAGACCACCAGGGAGGGAGGAACCCAAATGGGCAGAGAAAAATTTTCATGTTTATATTTTTCTTATCCTAGCCTAAAAATATGAGTTTTACTTCATTGTTTCTTAAGATTTTCCTGCCATGGGCACCCCCTCCTGGGAGCCCTCCACCTCCACCCAACCTGCCACTGGATGAAGATCACGCTTCATCCCAGCACAGGACTGAGGGGCAGCAGTGGGGGTCCTTCCCCTCTGCTTGCCTGACTTGCCTGCTGACACTAGATGCTGGGCTCTGAGGCTCTGCAGTTGAGAGCAAGAGAGGAAGAAGGCTTGTGATGCTGTCCAAGCCATCAATTACTGCAAAGGGCTGCTGATCTCAATGCAGGCAAGCACAGACACACACACACACACACACACACACACACACACACACACACACACACTGAGCCTGCACAAGGGCACACAGTTTAAAGAGAGGCATCCAGGTGCTGTCATAGCCCCTTTAAGAGTTAGAGGGACATGATGCTGGCACTGGGGTGGGGCCCAACCTCTTGTGGGCCCACTCCCTAGGCCATACCCCCAGGCTCTGGTCCAGGTATAGGCAGAGAGTCCCAGAAATCTAGGTTTGGCTGAAGATGGAAATTTGCTAGGACACTTTTTAGCCCTAGACAAATTTGAGAAAATTACAGTGTGTGGATTTTGGTTTTGTGAAGATGAGGGGCAGAAGAGGGCATGAGAGAGTGTTTATTTTATCTTTATGTGTATGCTCAGTCACTGTTGTGCCCAACTCTGTGGCTCCATGGACTATAGCCTGCCAGGCTCCTCTGTCCATGGGATTTCCCAGGCAAAAATACTGGAGTGGGTTGCCATTTCCTCTTCCAGGGGATCTTCCCAACAAAGGGATTGAACCTGCATCTCTTGCATCTCCTGCATTGGCAGGCAAATTCTTTATCACTGCACCGCCTTGGAACCACCTGGGAAGCTTTTTAATATTGAAATTATAAGGGCTTAATGAACATAGGCGAAGGAACAAGGCTACTCTCTATGACTGACGGCAGGGACTGATGGGAACTAGAAGCTCCAAGGGATTTTTTAAAAATTAAATATATTTGTAGAGATTATATTATGTCTGAGTCCCAGAGAAACAGGAAGAAGCAGCAGAAAGCAATTGGCACAAGAAGCATGTGTGTGTCCCCTCACGCTCAACTAACGCATTTCCCTTAACTACGAAAGCAGCAATCCCACCACCCCATCCACCTGCCCAAGAAAATTTAAAAATTCCCTTTTAAGAATAGGGTCCCCTGATAATTTTTGACCTCCCGACTAGGAAAAAAAAAAAGAAAAGAAAACGAGAATACCGAGGCTAACATCCCTTTAAGGCTGCAGCTGCCATACTCTTCTCCCTGCAGAGGCAGGACCTGCTGTTTTGATCACTGAGGCAGGAGGGCCACATTGCTGTCCCTCACCAACACTGCAGACAGGTGTCTTCAAGACCCTGGCTTCTTCGGTAGCTCCTTTTTAAATTCCCTTGACAGTAGTTGGCATGGAAGTCATCTCAACTTCCTCTAAGGTGCCATCTAGGCCAGGAATCCCCAATTCTTGGGCCACGGACAGGTACTGGTCTGTGACCTGTTAGGGACTTGGCTGCACAGGAGAAAGTGAGCAACGAGCAGGACCTACACCATCCCCCTGCCCTACCCCAGGGAGAAATGGAAAATTTTTCTTCAAAAAAACTGATCCTGATGCCAAAAATGTTGGACTCCGTTGTTCTTGGTAGTGTATTTTATTAAGCCTGCAAAAATTCTGGAGACAGTCTTAAGTGGGGCTGAGCACAAGGTGGGGCCCAGGAATTCAGGGTCTCTGCTTTAGACTCCCACTCACTGGGAATTATTGGCCTCCAGAGATTTATTTAAATAGATGAGAGGAACACTGTACACTCTCCCCTACTGGGAGAAAGTGGGCCCAATGACTAGCTACTTATCCCACATCCACATACACACACCAACTAAGGCACCACCAAGGGGACAGACATGCTTTGGCAACAAAGCCCCTCCAGAGGCCGAGGGTGTAAACAGGTGCACAGAGGGCTGTGTGCTGTGGAGTCATGAGAAGGAAGGAAGAAGAGAAGGAAGAGAAGGAAGGAGTGTCAGGCCCAGATGGATCAGAAGAAGGAAACTGGGGAGAGGTGGTAAGGACACAGGAGACAAGAAAACCAAGGATGACCCAATAAAAGACAAAAAGCAGAAAATGTAGAAAAGATGAGAGAAGCAAGAGAAAGAGGCAAAACGGGACTTGGGCAACCACACTAAGCAGGAAGGAAACAGCAGAAGGAGGGAAGGAAATAGAAAAGATGAATGAGGAAGGATGTGAGAAGGGAGAGAAGAGCCAGGAAGAGGATGTCAGAGGACTGCAGAACTTGGTAAGAAGACGGAATCCAGAGCCCCTGGGCAGAGCTCAGTCCCTGATAAAAATGAAGTGGATCCAGTATGCCATGTCAGCCACATACATCAGCAGGTTGATGGCTGTCAAGATGGCCACAGTCAGTGTTTGGTCCCAGATGCATAGTGTGGAGGGAAGCTCATCACTGCAGCTCATATCACTGGACCGCTGGGGCTGCCCATCGAACTCCTCATTGAACTGGTAGAGTGGCCAGAGGACCAGGGCACTGGCATAAAGGAGGACAGAGAGCACGGTCTGCCCCAACAGGAAACGAGGGAAGAAGGTGTGTAGTCTGTTCTCGAATTTGACCAGCTTCAGCAGCATGGCCACGGCCCCCAGCGTGAAGCAGATGGAGTACACGGCCACCTACCACACCAGGGCTGGCTGGTGCTCGTGCAGGTAGGTGTTACTGATGAAGGCGAAGATGATGCAGGTCACCGATGTCTATAGCAGCTTGAAAAGGCCATGAATGGTAGCAAAATAGAAAGTGGTCTCACCCAGGAATAATAGCCAGAGAAAGGCCCCTTCCAAGGCATAAAGCACGCACGCGATGCAGGAGAATGCAGTGGCGGCAGTGGCCTGGTCCCGGAAGGGGCCGTGAGGCAAGAACTGGATGTGAGTGATGGCGTACATGATGGAGGCTGAGAGGCAGAAAACGGTGGTGAGGCAGGCATAGGTGAAGAGAAAGCTCTTCCCAGAAATGGGGAGACTGGGCTGGTACTCGCCTAATTGGACTATGAAGGTGATGAGGGTGATGACAAAGCAGAAGCACCAGATGAACATGGACCAGTGACTTACAGCCCCCATTCCGGTGCCCAAGCTGGCCGCCAGTGAGAAAGCCGCAGACGTGGAGAACAGCTGCAGCAGACGATAGCAGCATAACCCGACTCTATCGGTGTCCATGTCTGGTACACCACGAGGAGGTCCTGATGGTTGTTCAGGTCACGGTCACTGGTATGGCAGTGACCTTCACTTAGAATCCACTGGAGAAAGATCCAGGTTCCGAGGCAGATTAAATCAGATGCCAGGGAAAGGCTCAGGGCCCTCTGACGGCTGAGGCTTAGGATCTATGGAGTTGGAACCAATGGCCCAGACACGGGTAACAGCACAGATGCTCCAGAAGGATTCTCCCCACTCGTCACCCTTGGTCTTGTCACGAGACTTGTCTCATCTCACAGCTGGGTTGGATCTGGCCTCAAACCATGAACATGTTTTAATCTCTTTATGCTGTGTGCCATTATCTACAGAGACACAGGGGAGGGTGGCCCTTAACTGCAATCCCAATGCTTCAAGGATCTGAAAAAAAAGATAATGTTTAAAAAATATCTTTGAGTAGCAAATTTTACTAAAAGAGACATGAGAGTATTTGCAGTCTATATTTATTCCAGTTAGTGTGAATTTCTAAAGTTATTTTGCATAAACAATAATGTATTTGATTACAAGGTGTTTTCAGACCCCGGTAGGGTGTCATGTCGCAGAGAGCAGATACATCATTTCACCTGTTTGAGGCTGAAAACTTCTAAATTCTGAAGCATATCTGAACCCAAGGTTTTCAGTAAAGGGATTGTGGATTGTCCTGCTGATCCCATTTTATAGATGAGAAAGTCCAATCAAGTGCCTTGCATAAGGTCAAAAATGCAGAGTGGGAACCCAGATAAAAATACTAAAGCTGTGAATTTGAACCCTTGGCTCTACAGCCCACACAACAGGGCAGGGACCGGGGGTGGGAGCTCAGGACAAAAACTTGGGGCTTTGGGACCCAGGACACATCTTCAGGGCCATGGCCTCCTTCCACAGCATCTGAGGACACACGTGTCCCAGCCTGTCCTCCCTGCAGCATCACTAGAAGGAGCTTCCATCTGAAGGGACACAGCCCCACCCAGAGGGCAGCCTCAAGGGTCAACAAGGAGGAGCCATGGGGTGAGAGCAAAGCCGTGGAGACAAGATGATGTGGGAAGTAGGGGCTACTGTGAATCCCCTCCCCGCCCCCTCAATTTTGCCTTCACATGTGACTCTCACTGGGAAGGGAGGAGACTTCAACCCAGTATGACCCCGAGGAGGAGTGTCTTGAAGAAACTGCAGAATAAATTAACGTGTTTGGCTCTTAGGGCTTCCCTGGTGGCTCAGACGGTAAAGACTCTGCCTGCAATGCAAGAGTCCAGAGTTCAAACCCTGGGCTTGATCCCCTGGAGAAGGGAATGGCAACCCACTCCAGTATTCTTCCCTGGAGAATTCCATGGACAGAGGAGCCTGGACAGTCCATGGTGTTGCAAAGAGCTGGACATGACTGAGTGACTAACAGTTTCACTTACACTTCTTTTTGGCTCTTAAGCTCCAAAGCTACCATTCAGGTGGGAGTCTGGAAAGATCTAAGAGTGGTCCTACCTGAGCAGGATTCTCCTGGCCTGGGAGACTGGTTAGCAGCTTCCAAGATGGGAAGAAGGGATTGGAAATGAACAAAGATGCTGTGTCTGATGCCGAATGGAGCCTTTCAGGGTATTCAGGGAGGGGGTGGGGATGGATGGATGATCACCCCCTTTCAAGGGCAGGAGCTGAAAGAGAAGGCCCCTCAGGACCCCTGGGAGGGGCCAACCCTGAGGATGCTCCTGTGACTGCGGTGAAGGCAGGTGGCAGAGTGGAGATGACTGGGGCGGGGCGGGGGGGTGGATCCCAGGGTCCCAATGGCCCTGAGGCAGATAAATGACCCTTAACCCCCTGCAACAGGAGGGATGGAGCAGCCACCTTCATGAACCACCAGGCTTGGACAGTGAGCCCCTCAGGTAAGCCCACCCTGGGCAATTCTTTTACTAAAGCACCGAGGCATTGCCATCCTCCTGGGAAGTCAGAGCCTAGGTTTGGGCCCAATTTGATTCAGTAAAATAGTATAATAGGGGATTCCTGCACCCAGACTTGTGGAGGTCAATGCATAGTTGCTTTTATGGATAAAAAATTAATCAGTAGTCATTCTAAGGAAGGAATAGGAAATTTTATTCAAGCCAACCTGACAATTACAACTGGGGACATAGTCTTCCCGAGGAACAGGCATCTATTTAATGGTTTCAGGGCTTTTCTGAGTATGAGAGAATGCAAGAAACTGGATTTTATAAATGTTTCTCCTGAAAACATTTATGTGAGTTTCAGTGTTGCCAGTTTTCCTGGAGCACAGAGGGCCTCATCCTTATCTTCACCTTGAATTTCTTTCAAGGTGGATTGTAAGTCAGTAACTGCAGTTGCTAGTGACTCGATTCTTATTGAACTGGTAGTGGGTAACATTATTTATTCACAATCTTGTTCCTTTTAGTCTTAATTTCAACCAAAGTTTAGGAGGCGTTTTTCACCAATTTGTCTCTGGGTGCTAGGAATACTCATTCACAGGTCAGTCAAGAATTTTACTGATAGACCACTCAAGTGCTATTTCTCATCTTTTGGTAACAGTGGCCTAATCCCCCAAACCACCTGTCTCAAGAGTCTGTCAAGCTCTATAAAATGATTCCTTCCTCTTGTTTCTTCCCATATCTAATAAATGTAAATACACAAGTAATTTTTACTTTCCTGGAATTTCTGGTTACTATCAAACACTGCTGTCAGTCATAGAAAGAGGCCTTGTCCTTTCTCCCACATCTATAATGTTCTTTTTTTAAGCCTCGATAAAAAGATTTTTAAAAATAAAATAAAATTGACATGCCCTAATTGATCCAAATTTTCTTACAACTCAGAAAAACTGGGCAGACTTTTGTTCTCACACAAATCACCGTCTCTGTGAGGTCTTCCCACAGTCTCCCTACTCCCAACTTTCCCCAGAGTCTGGGGACATGGCCCAGCCCAAGATAGCTAGTAGTTGCACCCCCTAAACTCTTAACTTTCTGACCTTTAGCTCTTAAAAGGCCCCCACCAGCACTTGAGTAACTCTGTCTAAAGGTGCGTGCCTGAATGCATGCTCAGTGTGTGGGTCTGTGTGTGTTCGTGTGTGTTTGTGTTCATACATGCCTTGACACCAGGAGCCCTTTAAAGTAACTGGTGGCTGTGAAGTCATTCCAAACCTTCTTCCTCTCCTGCTCTCAGCCAAGCCCAGCATCTTGCTCCAGCCTCTTGAGCAACCCTGGTTCGGTGAGCAGAGAGCCAGAGAGCTCACCAGTCCAGCATAGGTCCAGGCCGCGTCAGTGGCATAAACCACAGATGCAGGAGAATGCAGAGGCAGAGCTGGTATGGTTCCAGAAGATGCCTTAAGGCAAGACTGAAGGTAGATAAGGGGGTTATTGATGGAGGCTGAGAGGCAGTAGTGGGTGACATAGCAGGCCCAGGTGATGAGAAAGTTGTCCCAGGAGAGGCAGAGGTGACACTGGAGCCCAAATAAGTCAACTATGAGAATGCAGAGGGTCACGGTGAAGCAGAAGCACCAGATGAACATGGGCCAGTTACTTAGGTCCACCATCCAAGCGCCCACTCTGGCCACCAGGAAGAAGGCCATGCAGACGGACAGCAGCTTTGGGAAGCAGAGGGAGTCGCCCGTGATGGTCAGAGAGCCTAGGCTGGAGGAAGGTCAGAGGAGGATGTGATGGTCCTGCGGGTCACCGTCAGAGGACTGCACTTTGATCCTCTGGAACAGATACCTGAGAAAGGTCCAGGTCAAGAGCAGATTAAGTCAGACACCTAGAAAAGGCTCAGGGCCCTGTGAGGGCTGAGTCTCAGGATCTGTGAGCTGGAACCACTGGCTCAGACACTCGGGTAACAGCACAGCAGCTCCAGAATGGTTCTCCCCACCATCACCCTTGGCCTTGTCAGGAGACTTGTCTTGTTTTGAACCTCACGGCTGGATTGGGTCTGGCTTCAAACCAGAAACATTTTTAAAATCTCTTTGTGTTTTTTACCATTATCTATAGAGACGCGGTGTAGCATGGTCCTTACCTGAAGTCCCAATTCTTCAAGGCTCTAAAAGTGAAAGTTGCTCAGTCGTGTCTGACTCTTTGAGACCCCATGGACTGTACAGTCCGTGGAATTCTTCCAGGCCAGAATACTGGAGTGGGTAGCCTTTCCCTTCTTCAGGGAATCTTCCCAACCCAGGGATTGAACCCAGGTCTCCCACATTGCAGGCGGATTCTTTACCAGCTGAGCCACAAGGGAAGCCCCCAACAATACTGGAGTGGGTAGCCTATTCCTTCTCCAGTGGATCTTCCCGACCCAGGAATTGGGGCCTCCTGCATTGCAAGTGCCTTCTTTACCAACTGAGCTATGAGGGAAGAATACTTTTAAAAAAGTATTTTCCTTAGAAAATTTGACCTGAACAGACAGGAGACACTTCATGGTTTTTATTATTTTACTTAGTGTGAATACTTAAAAGTTCAGTGACAGAAACACTAAAGTGTATGATTCTAAGGTGCTGGCCTCCCAGTGGGCCCTGCCAGGTGTGGGGGAGGGGCGCCAGCTATCAGGGATGCCGGCAAAGTCTTGCTGTCTGTCTGCAAATTTGTTCCCAACTAAACCTCCATGAAGTAAGCCTGTGATATGTATTCATGGTTAAATGACAAGTCTGGGTCCATTTAATGGCATAGAGTGAGTTCTTGGGGAAGGAGAGCCATGGAGGTTTCTGCTGTGTGACCCTGGGTAAGGCCTGTGCCCTCTCTGGGCCTCAGTTCCCCCACCTGGAAAGCAGCAGCTTTACCTGAGTCTCCCCAGCAGCCCCTCCTCCACTCTAATCTGTGAGCCTGGACATGGTGCCCCCGTCGGAGCACAGCCTGGATGTGGCTGAGCCCTGCCTGCCCAGCAGCCAGGCATGTGGACTGGAAAACAGTGAGCTGGGAAGGATATGGCTGGGACAAAGTAAGGTGGAGGAGGTGCAAGAAGGGCAGAGAAGGAGGAAGCTAGTAGGAAAGACACTCGGAGTGACGAGGAAGTTGCAGGTCTGTGAGGGGACCTGTGGCATGGTGCACTCAGTCATGCCAGCTACCCCTTCCCTTCCCCCTCCCCCTCACAGAGGACCCAGAAGGCCCTGCCCCACTCTGGACATCAGCACATGCAAGCTTGGTTTGCTTCAGATCAGAGACTGCAGACCAGTTTGTACTGGAGGTGGCCCAGAGGTGTGTTAGGTTTTCCTTCACAGTGTACAGAGTAAAGTATTATTTCTTCACTAAGTGTTTGGTAGCTGCAGTGTTTTAATTTCACACGAAAATCCACATTTCCAGCTCCTTATGAAGCCTCAGGAGATCTGGTGTCACTGGGCTGTGTGCCCTCAGGAGGGCAAGTAGATGGAGCTGAGCAGCTGCTATGCCATTTATATTGTTTTCCATTCTCATCTCTGTTTAATATTTTCTCTGTTTTCTTCTTCTTATGTATGACTGACATAAAGCAGGACCGTGATCATCTCCCATGTGCCCCTTTCCCCTCTTGGGTGTGGCCAGGCTTCCTGCCTGCTCACAGGAGAGTCCACCCCCCCATCCAAGGAGCATCCAGGTCCTCAACCTCATGGACAGCCTTCAACACATTTCACAGGCTCTGAAATCACAGGTAGACATGTGTGTACATACTTGTACATATGTCTGTAGGGCATATCTGGTTTTCTTTTCCTGTTTTTTAAACATGAGATTTTGTCATCATACAACATCTTGCTTTTCTACCACCCCTGACAGTTGCAGCTGCTCCTCTGCAGGGTCCACCCTGCACTCCCTTTACTTATTTCTTTCCCTCCTGGCTCCTATGGGTGTTTGGACTGATCCACTTGTCTAGGTCAGTGGATCCTCCCTTGTGAGTCTCAGACACAGGGGGGACCCAGGATATGACAAAGGGTCTTGGAATCTATGTGACTATCATGCTCTAGAACAGGAGGTCAGAATCCATTTCTGGAAACTTAGAAAAAGATATGATAAAGACTCTATTCTGGGTATTCATCTTGGTTTCCTTTACCTACAGCAAAAAAAATTATTACTATTTTGATTGCTTAAAACAACAGAAATTTATGTCCCATAGTTTTAGAGGCCAGAAACCTAAAGCCAAGTTGTCAGCAGGGCTGTGCTGTCTCTTATGCTCCAAGAGGGTCATTCCTTTGTTCTTTTAGCTTCTGCACGCCCCTTAGCTTGGGCTTCCCTGGTGTCTCAGACGGTAGAGTTCGCCTGCAATGTGGGAGACCTGGGTTCAAACCCTGGGTTGGGAAGATCCCCTGGAGAAGGGAACAGCTATCCGCTCCAGTATTCTGGCCTGAGAATTCTATGGACAGAGGAGCCTAGCAGGCTACAGTCCACAGCTGGACAGGACTGAGTGACTTTCACTTTCACTGGCTTGTGGCACTAGTGGTAAAGAACCAGCCTGCCAGTGCAGGGGACATAAGAGAACTGAGTTCACTTCCTGGGCCCGGAAGATCCCTTCTAGAAGGGCACAGAAACGCACTCCAGTATTCTTGCCTGGAGAATTCCATGGACAGAGGAGCCTGGCGGGCTACGGCCCATAGGGTTGCAAAGAGTCAGACACGACTGAAGCAACTTAGCATGCGCACGTGCACAAAGGGAAAACAGGAGAAAAGAGAGTTGTTGGAGTGGGGTGGGCGAGGCTGCTCTCTTTGGTGGGTGGAGATCAGCATGCTTGATGGATGTGACATTTAAGAAGATACTGAATGAAGTGAACAGGTTCTATGATGACGACTCCCCAATTCCTTCCTCTGGAGCTGATCTCTCTTGGGATCCACAGTCACACCCAACTGCCTCCTGATCTCTTCCTCTGGATGTTTCAGGACACGTCACACTCAACATGTCCAGTCCCACCTCTTCAATCCCCCACCCCCAACATACACTGATCCTCCCTCATCTTTCCCATCTCAGTCAATGGCCCCACCTTCACAGATGCTCTTCACAAAATACTTGTGAACCCACCTACTCTTCTTCATCTCTGGAGCCACCTTCTTCATCTCCAGATCCATCCATCCTCTCACCTGCAGCTTCTAGTTGATTCCTCTATTTCCATTCTTCCCTCAATGTCTTCTTGGACTGAACTCAAACTAAAACAACTTTGAGGGCTTTTCTTCACTCTCTTGGGATGAAACACCAACTCTAAAACATCACCTCCAAAGCCCTGCAAGCTCAGACCCCTTCCTACCTCTCCAGCCTCCTCACCTCCCTCCCTCCAGCCACTGAGAACATCTTCCAGTTCCTTTTGGTCATCTCAGGGCCTTTCCCCTGACATGCCTACAGCCCCAACCCTGAACTGAGACCAGAGCTCAGCCTGGCACACAGTCATCCTGTGCTCAGTCAATGCCACTCTAAGCCTCAGTTTCCTCATCCAAGGAATGGAGATAATAGCACCTGCTTTTGGACATGAAAAATCCTAATTACATCCTGCAAAGAATATCATTGACAACTTAAGCAGAGAACAACCGTCCTAGAAGCCTGCTGGGTAGCTTGGAGAATTATTAGGGAGAAACCAGGCTTAGACCAGGCTCAGATGGGGAGGGAGGGGTGCTGGGCAGCCACAGCCTAGGGAAGTTGGTCCAGGCACTGTGGCCGCTGGAAGCAGACAGCGGGTGCTCCTGCAGGCCCTGCAGAAGGAATTCTGATCTGACCTGTGTCTGTGTGTCACCTATACTTATGTGTGTGTCCAGACATAGCGGCAAGTCAACTATTTATCTGGCCTCTCAAGTTTCTTAAGTGTCTGAGGCCTAGTCTGTCACCAAGACTTACATGATAAGGACATCTTTAAATACTGTCTCAGGTTCTCAGTTGTCCCTCCCTGGAGACATCCTTCATGCAAGGACTTGGGGTTGTTAGGAGGAATACATGAGATAAAACATGTCTGGTAATTCTCAAACATTTCCCCTAAAGGCAGAAGAGTTGGAATGTATCTTGATTGGGAGGTCTAGCCTAGAGTCTGATCCTGTAAGCTCCTGTAATATTCATTCAACAAACCCCTCAATGTGCCATGCTCTCTTCTCAGCATTGGTAATACTTTAATAGACTCACCAGCAGTGAGTGCCCCCTTCAGGGGGATGGGGCAGGTTTGTGCAGAACGAGGGTGGGCGGGGCAGAATCCCAGCCTGGAGAATGCTGCTGCCACACTTGTTACAAGCAGTGTGCGGCCGTGGACAGACAGCCGGCCTGCAGACAGGACACCTGAGTCTGACTCTGACGCTGCCACACACAGGGTGACTCTGGACAACTGCTGCCATCCCTGGGGTCCAGCTGCTCCTCCTCTATGACAAGAGGGTTGGACTAAGCAGAGGACCTTTACACTCTCTTTTGAGCTCCACAGTTAGGGGGCTGGACCAGCCTTGGAATTGTGACAAATGACACTAAACTGCCAACAGGAGGGATGGAGCAGCCACCCTCATGAACCATGAGGCTTGGACAGTGAGCCCCTCGGGTGAGCCCACTCTGGGCATTTCTTCTACTAAAGCAGAGAGGCATTTCCATCCTCCTAGGAAGTGAAGTCCCAGGGCTATGTTCCATTTGATTCAGGAAATTATCGGATCATGAGTTTCCTGCTCTTAACTTGTGGAGGTAAACACATACTTTCTTTTGTGGATGAAAAACTAATAGTCAATCTATTAGAAAAATAGATGGAAATTGTATTTCAAGCCAACCTGAAGATTGCAGCTGGGGAGAGAGTCTCTCTGTCTGTTCCGAGGGTATAAGATGGGGAGGAGAGTGCCTATATGACCTGGGGGAAGGGGGACATGGCAACCAGCACACAACTTGGTAGAAGGTTACTTCATTCAGGAGGAACAGATTTCCTGGTTAATGCTTTTAGCGCTTTTCTGTATGGCAAGATGTGAGAAACTGGGCTCATGAAAATTTTTCCTGGAGATATCTAAATATCTGAGGGCCGGTTCTGTCAGTTTTCTCAGAATACTGAGTGCCTCAGCCTGATCTTCACTCTGAATTCCTTCCAGGACTGATTGTAAGTCAAAGACTGCAGTGGCTAATGACTTGATTCTTGTAGAACTGGGTGGTGGGCAACATTTTTATATCACAATCCCTTGCCTTTTGGTCTTAATTTCAGCCAAGGTTTGGGAGACATTCATAATCGGTTTGTCCAAGGACACCAAGAATGCATTCCCAGGTCAGGAGGAGATATTGTTGGTAGGCCTCACCTAGTCCTGTTAATAGTAACTTCAATCCTCTGGACCACCTGTTTTACTAGTTTGTCAGATTCCAGCAAATATTTCCCTCCTGTTGCTTCTTCCCCTCTCCAGAGTCATATTGTTACAACAATGGATCTTACAGTGCTATACTTCAGGTCAATCATTTCAAGTCATCATTATTTCTATCTGAGGCTCAATCAAATATTTTTTTAAAGCAGGAAGCAATTTTCTTAGGAAAAGCACAGAACACAAATAATATGGCCTATGACATTAACCCAGTCATAAGTAAGTAGGGATGTCTTCTAAGGAGTTACGTGATTGAGGCCTGCAGAAGAAAATTTATCTTTACAGTGGAGCAAGTAGTTTTGCCCTTGAGGAGGTCAGGCTAACGCATAATACAGATAGATGCACACTGTACACCAGAGGGCAGAGAGGAGGCTCAAAGAGAAAAGTAAAAATTTTGTCTAAATTTTTCTTGTCTTGCCTTAAAATATGGAAATTACTACATCTTACCATCTTTTGCCATGGAGATAACCTCCTGGGAGCCCTCCCCTTCCACCCTATCTGCCTGTGGGTAAAGATCACACACTTCATCCCAGGAAAGGAGTGAGGGGCAGCAGCGAGGGTCCTTCCCTGCCCTCCCCCACAGCTCTGCTTGCCTGACCCTTCTGGTCCTGGTGA
>SJYG01001501.1:0-21270 GCA_006410535.1 Litocranius walleri
TTTTTTTTTTTTTTTTTTTTACTGAAAATCTTATACCCTTCTTGATGTATTTATATCTGGGCTTTTTAAAATTTTTATTGTGATGGTACAGGATTTTTCATTATAATTTATGAATGATTACTGTTTTGACATCTGGATATTCTTTTGACAACCAGGATGAAGAACTTTTAAAATTATAATCTTGTCATAGGAAGAAAGAGTTGAGTTTCTGGTGGTACTTAAGGAAGGCACAAACTGTTGGTATAGATTTTACCAGAAAGATGTAATACTCATTGTAAGAAAATGCCACGGGAAGGAAAAGCCACCTCTAGGGACCGTTAGTGCAAAGGCCTTTATTGGGCAGTCGCTCCCGGGCAGAACTCCCGGGGGCAAGCAAGCGAGGGGACAAAGGGAGTCTGCAAGGCGGGAAGGGGCGTGGGACGGTTTTATAGGGAGGGCTGGCGGACAGGCCAAGTTTTTCCCATATAAGGCAACAAGCGCGGGCTACAGCAGTGGTTGGTGTCCATGGTTTTCCTGGTGTCTCCTGATTGGATCGGGGCTCCAAGGCTGGCCCCAGAGGTCTAGTCTGCTCCCTGGTTCCAGTTTGGGCATCAGCCAACCACCGGTGCTGACCGGATTCCCTTTTTTGGCCATGTTTCAGACGGCTCGCCCTTTCATCCCAGCCTTTTTGATATAGGACAAGGGGCACTGAATCTCTCTGGCTATTTCCTGCTGAACGGGGGCGACGTGGGGCAGGGGTGACTGGGATGACCGGGGGCGTCCGTTGTTAAATTTGTCTTGGGGCGCTTGGTGGAGGTCCTTGGTACTGCTGTTGCAGCACCATTAGCTGGACCGCGTTAGGGCGCCGCCTCAGCTGGCACATGTTTAGGGTCACGTTTGACAAGCAGCTGAGGATGCAAGGTCCAAAAAGAAGAAGAGCTAGCACCACAAGGACGAGCATGAGAATGGGCTTCCACCAACCAAATTTGAACCAGGACACGATCTCGTCCCATAGGGAGGGAGAGTTATTTCCCAACCTGGAGACACTGTCCCGTACCCCAGTGAGTAAAAACAACAGTATCCGGGCAAGTGGTGGGGTTGTCACACCAGGAGAAACTAGAATATTTATACGTAAGGCTTGAATAGAACTGTTTTTGTTGTTTTAGGAAGCCACAAAGAGATTTTATAGCCCCGTCACCTATTGGCATTGCCCACCATGGCAGACCACTTTGGACCGATAGTGGCATGGCAGTGCATACCCAGCATGTGGAGGTATTATAGTAATTAGCATAATAGTGTGCCCAGGAGATAAAGACATTAGCCTGAGCCCGAGATGGATCCGGGCTTAGGCCTAGTATAGCACCTGCCAGGCAGAATGCCCACAACTTGGGGACCTGCCATGATGACAAACCCGGTCCGAGGGGTAAAGAACGCGTTGAATCTCTCATTTTGGCGGCGGCCTCGCCTTGGGCTGCTCCTTCAGTCGGGGTCCTGCAGAGACCGGCGGACCCTGGACAGAATTAAAGGACAAAGAGCACCGCCCAATCCGGGCTCTCCAAGGGAATAGCACTCTGGAAATGAGGAACAGCAATCTCGGTAAATGTTAGGAGGCGATGTCCCTGGTTATTCCGGGATTGGGGAAAGAGGGGCCCGGGTGATAGTCAGCTTAGTCGGCCCAGTAAGGACAGAACGGTAGGGTCTTTTCCCTTCAGAGTCAGGGTCGGAAAAACCTGGGGGTGCGAGCTTGAGTCGGGTCAGGTGGTACCAGGGCTCGTGTCCCAGGAGTTTGGCTGCCGTAGGAGTGGTGAGGATCACCGTATGGGGTCCCGTCCAGCGGGGCTGCAGCGGGCGAGGATTGAGGACTCTCAGCAGTACCTGATCTCCCGGGGCCAGAGGTCGGACCGGCCCTTCGTCGTCCGTCGGTTGCGGCAAGACCCGGTCAGCGTGTTCTCTCAACAAAGACCGTAGGAGGGAAAAAAGAGGGAGGTACCCCGCGAGCGGGGGAGTCTCTCCCTCTGGGAGGTAGGTCAGAAGATAGGGCCTTCCGTACAGCAGTTCGAAGGGGGTCAAACCTGTTTTTGAGTGAGGCGTAGTGCGCATACGAGTGAGCGCCAGAGGAAGGAGGTCGACCCAGGACAGTCGCAGTTCCGAGGCAAGCCTGGTCAGGTGCGTCTTGATGATGCCGTTCACCCGCTCTACCTTGCCTGACGATTGGGGCCGATGAGGGATGTGGAGATGCCAGGCGATGCCCAAGGCCGCAGCCACCTGCTGGGAGATCTGTGAGATGAATGCAGGCCCATTGTCAGACTGGAGAGAATTAGGTAGTCCAAACCTGGGAATGAGGTGGGTTGTCAAGACCTCCGCCACCACCGACGCGGTCTCTCGGGCGGTGGGGAAGGCCTCGACCCAGCCCGAGAACGTGTCCACCAAAACCAGTAGATAGCGGTGGCTTCGATGCCTGGGCATGTGAGTGAAGTCTATCTGCCAATCTTGCCCAGGCAAGTGTCCCCTCAGTTGATGCGTGGTCTGAGGAGGTCTAAGTCCTCCCTGAGGAGAGGTGGAGGCACACGTCAAGCAAGAACGATGAACATCATATATGGCACGCCTAAGATGCCAGGGGGCAAAAATAGGACTAAGGAAAGAGAGGAGGGCCTTTGGTCCAATGTGCAGAGTGTTATGGATCTGGGATATGATGTCCTTCGCCTGGTGCTCGGGGAGTACCGGCTTGCCATAATATAGTATCCACCCCGATGAATGCTTTTGGGCCCCCTCCTGCATTAGTAATGTCTGGGCTTCCTCATCAGCATATTTGGGTATAAATGCCGACCTTAAGGCCAGCACCGATTCGGGGGCTTGCTGTAAGGCAGTCTGTCGAGCCACTTGGTCGGCCATATTGTTACCCAAGGCAACTGAATCATGAGCATTTTGATGTCCTTTACAGTGTATGATAGCTACTTCCCTGGGCAAGGACAAGGCATCCAATAATCGGGTAATATGTGAGGCATTGCAAATGGGAGATCCCTTAGTGGTCAGGAAACCCCGCTCTTTCCAAATTGCTGCGTGGGAATGGGCGATTAAGAAAGCGTATTTGGAATCAGTATAAATGTTAGCCCTTTTTCCTTTTGCCAGATGCAAGGCTCTAGTTAAAGCGGTTAGCTCTGCCTTCTGGGAGGTCGTCCCTGGAGCCATGGGCTGGGCCTCCAAGACTTCTCGGGTGGTTACCACAGCATAGGCCGCCCTCCGAATCCCATCAGAGTCTCGCTTTGAGCTTCCGTCCACGAACAGTGTTAAATCTGGGTTTTGCAAAGGTCTGGCAAACAAATTGTGAGGCGGCTGCATGAGAGACTCAAGGGTCTCAAAACATGAGTGAACTGAAGGTTCCGTAAGGGGAAGAGAAGGTAATGACGAGAGGGGATTTAGTTGTGGAGAACGATCCACAGAAACTTGTGGGTTATCTAGGAACACCAAATGAAATTGCTGGAGCCTAGAGTCACTGAGATCAGAGAGAAATCTGGAAGCTAAAAGATCACTTAAGCGGTGAGGTGAGAAAATGGTCAGAGGCTGATCGTGGACTAACTTTTTGGCGTCTGCGTATAGTGTGGCCGCTGCCGCTAGTGCTCGCAGACAGGGAAACCATCCCCTGGCCGTGGGGTCCAACTGTTTAGACACATAAGCAATAGGTAGCAGTTCTGGGCCAACTGGTTGTACCAAGGCTCCAAAGGCTATCCCTCCCTTTTCATCAGTGTACAGATGGTGTGGATAATTAGGGTTTGGGAGAAAGAGAGGAGGTGAAGCCAGTAAGGTGGAGCGTAAAGCATGAAAGGCCTGAGTCACTTCAGTGGGGGAAGACAGCGGCCCCGTAGGGGTTTCTTTAGCTGCAGCATACAGAGGCTTGGCCAGGGTGGCGTAATTTGGGACCCAGTGTCGGAAGAATCCTGTCAGCCCTAAAAAGGACAATATCTGGTCTCCATTGGCCGGTGGACAGATAGACCGAAGGAGGCTGCACCGATCTGCTGTCAGGGCCTTGGTGGTAGGAGTGATTTGGAGACCTAGATAGACAACAGAGGTCTGGGTTAGTTGAGCTTTGGACTTTGAGGCCCTGTAGCCCTGAGAGCCGAGGAAATTAAGGAGGATCGCAGTATGTTGTCGGGAGGTCTCTTCTGAGGGGCTGCACAGGAGCAAGTCGTCCACGTACTGGATGAGAGCGCTAGGGCGAAGAGAGCACCGAGCCAGATCTCGGGACAGGGCTTGCCCAAAGTAATGGGGGCTGTCTCTGAACCCCTGAGGAAGTACAGTCCACGTGAGCTGGGTGGTCAGCTGAGTGTCTGGATCAGTCCAGGTGAAAGCAAAGAGGAATTGGCAGTCGGGATGAAGTGGGATGGTAAAGAAAGCATCTTTTAGGTCAATGACAGTGAAATGAGAAGTTTGAGGAGGGACGGAGGAGAGGAGGGTGTAAGGATTAGGAACAAGCGGATGGGCGGGGACCACCGCCGCATTAATCAGGCGTAGATCCTGCACCAGCCGGTAGTCGCCGGAACTCTTCCGAACAGGGAGGATAGGCGTGTTGCAAGGAGAGGTAGTAGGGACCAGGAGGCCCTGTTCCTTGAGGCGGTCGACAATGGGCTTTAATCCTTTAAGGTTACGAACAGACAAAGGAAATTGAGGTCGAGCCAGGAAAGAGGTTGGATTTTTTAGCCGAATGAGGACTGGGGGGTGGTGCCGAGCCACCACCGGAACTCGGGTGTCCCAGACCTCAGAACTAACCGGAGGAGTCAGGGGGTCCGCGAGTAGCATCAGGAAGGCCCCCGACGTGGGGGCCGATCCTGGGGTCAGGTGGAGGGTGGCTTTCAGCTTAACGAGTATATCTCTCCCCAAAAGTGGGGTAGGACATGAAGGAATGACCAAAAAGGAGTGAGTGAATATGCAGGAGTCCAACTGACAGGACAGTGGTTGGGTCTGGAGAGGACATGAAGGCTGGCCGTCAATTCCCATAACCGAAATCTGGGAAGGATGTAGAATGCCCCCAAAGGAAGGAAGGACCGAATAGGTAGCCCCCGCATCAACCAGAAAGTTGATAGACTTACCCGCTACCTGGAGCGTTACCCTGGGCTCGGCTTGGGTTATCGGGGTCCCCGAGTCTGGGCGGCGTCAGTCCTCGTCGAAGCTCAGCAGCTCCAAAGCTGGAGTAGGGCAGGAATTTTCCCTGGGGCGCTCTGGTCCCCGGCCCCTGGAGGTCGGGGCCCGAGAGGCCTGGGGACAGTCACTGGCCCAATGTCCTCGTTGCTTGCACAACGGACACGGCTTGGATGGAGGGCGCGGGTTGGGGCATGCCTTGGCCCAATGTCCTTCTTGGCCGCACTTGAAGCAGGCCCCCGAAGGGGGTTTTTGGGACCCTGAGCCTGTAGTCAGCCGCAGGGCTGCCACCAAGGCTTGGGTTTGCTGGTTGAGGAGGCTAGCCTGAAACTCGGCCTTCTGCCTAAGCCGTGTCTTCCGACTGGCTTCGGCAGTTTCCTCGCGGGCGTTGTAAACCTTGAAGGCCATTTTTACCAGATCTCGGATAGGGGTCTGAGGGCCGTCCTCAGCCTTGGCCAGTTTTCTCCGAATATCAGGGGCAGACTGAGCAATAAAACGACTGGCCAAGGTGACTGCCCCGCCAGGAGACTCAGGGGACAACCGGGTGTATTGAATAAGGGCCTCGGTGAACCGACTGAGGAACGTGGCTGGGTTTTCCTCAGGCCCCTGAGTCACCTCATCTAACTTGAGGAAGTTTACAACCTTATGAGAGGACACTTCCATCCCGTCCAGAAGGCACTCTATCATGTAGCGTACTCGCTGCTGGCCACCGCCCCCCTCCTGATAGTTCCAACCAGGATCAATGTCAGGAACCGCCTGAGCCCCTGGGGGGCGCTCGGGAGAAGGATTAGCAATGTGTCTCTGATCAGCCTGAGCTTTGGCCGCCGTCCAGATGGCCTGCCTCTCCTCGGGAGTGGTGGTGGATCCTAAAATTACATAAATGTCCTGCCAGGTCAAAGCATAGGCACGAGTCAGGCCCGTGAACTGTTTAATGTACTGAGTAGGGTTGGAAGAGAAGGATCCCAGTTTGGCTTCAATCTGTGCCAGGTCCTGAAGAGAAAAGGGAACATGGACCTGGGCTAGGCCCTCAGCTCCGGCCACTTGCCGCAAGGGAAATAGCGAAGCCGGGGCCAAGGAAGCAGGAACAGAGGGAGAAGGTTCCTGCAGACTGCTGTGGGAGCGAGTGTGAGAGCTGACCGGGGAGGGCAGCGGGGTCACTGAGGGGAGAGGAGGATAGAGAACAGGACCAGGCGTTGTCGGGGTCAGATCCAGGGGTGAAATCTCCGGAGCGGACGTGGAAGCTGGGGAGGGCGAGGTAGGAGGAGCAGAAGGGGCGGAGGCTGAAGCCGTGGAAGACGCGTATGGAGGAGGAGCAGTCAGTTCTTCCGGGGGAATAGTGAAAGCAGAAGACTCGGAGGAGGAAGGGATGGGCTTGGCCTGAGGGGGAGGGGGAGCCATAGTAAGCAGAATCTGGCTGGGCGCGCACATAGTGCATAGGGAAGGGCGGGAACGTAACGCCCAAAAGGCCTGAACATAGGGGACCTCAGACCACTTTCCCGTTCTCCGGCAGTAATTATCTAAATCATGGAGGACGTCAAAGTCTAATGTCCCTGCGGTCGGCCACTGTGAGCCGTTATCCAGAGAATATTGTGGCCAGGCCTGAAAGCACAAAAAAGTAAGCTGTTTTGGGCGGATATACCCTTCCAGTCTTAGGGTCCGCAAGTTAGCCAGTAGGCACTCCAAAGGAGTAGAATATTGGGGGGGGTCGGGTTTGGAGGCTGTCGATCCCATGGCGACCACGCAACAGCGGAGGCGATCCCCAGGTTTCCAAACGTCTCTGAACACACTAAGGGAAGCCGGAGGTCCGAGCAGCCGGTCGGAACGTCTTCCTCGCGGACTGCAGGACCGGAGGAGGCCAAAGCCGGAGGTCTATTCAGTCGTTTGGGACGTCTTCCTCACGAACTGATGACCGGAAGGGCCCAGTAAGTGCGCACCCGTTACAGGGCCCTAGGAGGTGGTCGCCAGGGAGGGCAAGCTCCAAAGCCGAAGGGACTTACCCCGTATTCTGCCATCTGGGAGGCTGGTCAGCCGCCTGGGTCTGGGGCTACTGTGGCGGTGGAGCTCGAGGAAGCCTCAACGGCGGGTGCCGGAGGCCCTCACCTCAAGCCCCATGTTGGGCGCCAGATGTAAGAAAACGCCGCGGGAAGGAAAAACCACCTCTAGGGACCGTTAGTGCAAAGGCCTTTATTGGGCAGTCGCTCCTGGGCAGAACTCCCAGGGGCAAGCAAGCGAGGGGATAAAGGGAGTCTGCAAGGCGGGAAGGGGCACGGGACGGTTTTATAGGGAGGGCTGGCGGACAGGCCAAGTTTTTCCCATATAAGGCAACAAGCGCGGGCTACAGCAGTGGTTGGTGTCCATGGTTTTCCTGGTGTCTCCTGATTGGATCGGGGCTCCAAGGCCGGCCCCGGAGGTCTAGTCTGCTCCCTGGTTTCGGTTTGGGCATCAGCCAACCACCGGTGCTGACCGGATTCCCTTTTTTGGCCATGTTTCGGACGGCTCGCCCTTTCACTCATAATATGCAAGACTGTAAAAAGCAAATGCACATAAGATGGGCTTTTTTAAAAAACTGAAGTGTAAGACCATTGCTACAAATTAAAAACCATTTAATATAGCTAAACTTTACTAAAATCTTATTAGCCAGATTTTTCAGTAATTTGCTAACAAATGTGTGTGTGTGTGCGTTCAGCTGTGTATGACTCTAGGGACATCTTTTTTGTTTCCTCTTAGTAGTTTCTTTGTTCATTTGCTTTATTCACTCAAATCTATTTCTCACTCTGAAGTGTGTGTAATCACCATAATGGCCTTGAAGCATATTATCAACTCCATTTTATGAGGCATCTTATGCTCTATACTTGTTCCATCCTCTTTAACATTTCCCAAACGTTAAATAATATTTTCCCTTGTTTCCATTTGTCTGCAACCTGTGTGTTTCCATCTTTATTCCATTTCTTAGGAATAAAGCAAAACAGGTTGAATCCATACTGGCATGAACAAGTGAGTATATACTGAAACTTCTTTTAATGTAGTTATTGATCCAGTAGTTACAATTGGACTAAACCTAGTGTGCATGAAGCAGAAGCAGGCTCACAAGTTAATAGAAAACAGGCTAACCCAAAACTCGCCAAGTTCCTGCTCCATTTGTTAATGATTTGAAGTTAATGACTTTAAGACTTTTGATTAACCAAATTCAAAAGGAACAGATACCTCCACTGCACAAGATGCACCAGCAAAATCTGAATGTATGGCAGCCTTGTTTTACAGCAAGACAAATTAATTTACATACTTATTCTTCAGAGGCCATTTAATGCCATTTTGTTCTTTATAGACTGAATGAATTGACAGCAGATTTTTGGGATTCATGGCTCAGAAGCCAAGTGTCCAGACCTTCAGCAGAAATTGCTGCAGGAATGCACCAAAGAACTCTGAAGAGCGACTGGGTCCCTGTTGAAGTGATGTCTGGTTCCAGGACAGCGTTTTCACTGATGAAAGAGCAATGAACACACATGAAAACAAAAAATATTTCTCAGAGCTATCCAGCTTAGCTACACCAAGTGGTTTTGGTGTGTGAGACTGGTATCGATTCTTGATCACCAAGCATTTGCTTCCTACAGTAGCCCAATCAAAAAATTATCTTTTGTCTTCTGCCTCCACAGTATTCTCCAGGGTGATCTATGAGACCAGTAAAAACTATAGTGATATCTGAAAAAGATTCTTGACGCTTTCTGAAGCAGCCTGGAATGAGGGTCAAAGCCACTACCAAGCTGCAGGGAGATTAGAACTACACACCAGGACTTCAGGTAGGTTGTCAAGATTTGGATAGCAGCAGCAGCAGCAGTGTTTTTGTATGGACCAAGATACTCAAGGGCCTTCATTAGGTCATCTCTAAACTTCTGTATTTCCTTCGTCAAATGCTGTCTGGATCCCCAAGCAGTGGAAACCTAAGATTTCCCATTCCCAATTTCTATGCAAACAGATGCCCTCTAGAAATTTGTTGCCTTGAATACCCACAACTAAGACTCCTACTAAGCCTATCTAAGATTCAAATAATGCCCTGGTGGTGAATAAGCATATTACTGGAAAACAATATAGAGGTGAGAACGTATTAATATAACAAAAACTACACAAATCAATGAAATATGATATGGATTATTAACAAATGGTTTGGGAAAAATCAATTACTGATAAGAAGTAACTACACATCTCAAGGTATCACCAAAATAAACTCCAGGTTAGTACATGTTTAGTCTTTTTAATAAAATCCATTAAATATTTTAGAAGAAAATATGGATGAGTGGCATTATTTATGTTTAGAAGTTCTTTGCCAAAAAATGGAAATTAGGAAATATCAGTACATTGGCCATGTAAAACTTGAGGCCAAAAATTTTAGTATAAATCCAAATATAGAAAAGGAATGAAAAGACATAATTAAGGAAACATTCTTAGCTTACAATTAAGGAAGTACACATTTTTTTTTTTTAACGATCAAAGGATATCATCTGTTCACAAATTAACCATGGGTACCAGAAACTTTCTACTCTAACTTAATATGGATAGCAGTTCAATTTCATCATCTTGCCTCAAGACATTTGCTCTTCAGTTCTGTGATAATTTAATCCACTGGGATCTTGATATTCTCACAGCCTTACAGCTCATCAAATTTACCCATTAAGTGGATGACTTCATATTGATGGTACTGGGTGCATAAGAAATAAGATACAGTTTGAAAGTCCTGGTAAAAATTTATGTGAGAATTTATGTTAACCCACCTTATAAAAACAAAGCAGCATTATCCATTTAACGAAATTCTTACCCCCCAAATTAAGCACAAATCTAAACTATCACCTTGGTATCACAAATTTTTATAAAATATATATTTACAAAATATAATGTTAACAGTATAATCAGTTCTAACAGTGACCAACAGCTTTGGTGGATAAATGAACTTTGTGATTTAGGATAGTGAGAAGCATATTAATAGCTCATTTTCTTAAAAAAAAGTTTATTTTTAAAAGGTCTCCTTTTTAAAATAAAATCTAACCGAAGGAGATATTTTATTTTCTATGTATTCCTCCAACAACTGTTTCTTCAAATTATGTACGAGGATTTGAGATTTTACAACACAAGAAGCAGCATGAACTTAAGAATCTTAAAATCTAACAAGGATGAAAAAGCATACAGAAAGTGGAACCAAACCACAGCACAGGTAAGCACTTGCCCATCTGTCAACTTCTCAAACAGGAAAAATAAAAGCTCACTTTTCTTTAAAAAAAAAAGGTTTATTTTTAAAAGGTCTCTTTTTTTTTTAAATAAAATCTAACCAAAGGAGATATTTTATTTTCTATGTATTCCTCCAACAACTGTTTCTTCAAATTATGTATGAGGATTTGAGATTTTATAACACCAAGAAGCAGCATAAACTTAAGAATCTTAAAATCTAACAAGGATGAAAAAGTATACAGAAAGTGGAACCAAACCACAGCACAGGTAAGCACTTGCCCATCTGTCAACTTCTCAAACAGGAAAACAAAAATATCAAAATCACATTGAAAATGAGTGTTAGTCGCGCAGTCATGTCTGAGTCTTGGAACCCTGTGGATTGTAGCTTACCAGGTTGCTCTGTCCATGGAATTCTCCAGGCAAAAATACTGAAGTGGGTAACCTTTCCCTTCTCCAGGAGATCTTCCCAACACAAGGGTCGAACCAGGTCTCCTGCATTACAGGCAAATTCTTTACCATCTGAGCCACCAAGGAAAGCCAAAGTTTTGCTAAATTTTAAAAAGTTAGTTTTCTTTGTGCTATAACAGTATAAAACACTATCTTTCACCAACGTTAACTGTGAACCTTTTGGCCTCACATTGTTAACACTGGCAACATGCTTCTACCTGACAGGTGCTATGCTTTTTCCCCACCAGGGAACACTGTACCAGGCTTTGCAACGTTTGATTCACAAATTTCTTAACAATCATTCAGTTATTTCATATTTTTTATTATAGTGGATTTAGGTTTCTTTTGGAACAATGATGCTTATTTCCTAATAATGTAAAAAGAGTCTCTTTTGTTCTTCCTGAAATCCTTTAGCAGCCATCTTCTTCAATCTTGTTTTGTCTTCTTCCTCCATCTTCTCCAACCTCTGCATCTTTCATCACCTAGTTCAGAATTTCTAGGAGAGCTATACAGACATCACTAACATCTCAAGTTTACTAACAACTGGTCTTTAACATGTGAAAGGAGGAAACTGGTTGATAAAAGATGAAATCCCTCTTGTGTGAAATCAACCCATAATACCTTAAGGAATTTCATATGCTACAGGTCTTGAAGTTATTGTTTTATCCACTTAACAGATCCTTCTTGTACAAGATACTACTAGCCTGGCACTCAATCCTAGCTTGCATATTTTATCTTCTACTACTATGTATAAAATAAATAAGGACTTACTGTATAGCACAGGGAATACTGTATCTTGTAGTAACTTATAATGGAAAGGAAGCTGGGAAATTATATATATATATATATCTGAATCACTTTGCTGTACACTTGAAACTAATACATTATAAATTAACTATTAGTTCAGTTCAGTTGCTCAGTCATGTTCGACTCTTTGCGACCCTATGAATCGCAGCACACCAGGCCTCCCTGTTCATTACCATCTCTAGGAGTTCACTCAGACTCACATCCATCAAGTCCGTGATGCCATCCAGCCATCTCATCCTAGGTCTTCCCCTTCTTCTCCCGCCCGCAATCCCTCCTAGCATCAGCGTCTTTTCCAATGAGTCAACTCTTCACATGAGGTGGCCAAAGTATTGGAGTTTCCGCTTTAGCATCATTCCTTCCAAAGAAATTCCAGGGCTGATCTCCTTCAGAATGGACTGGTTGGATCTCCTTGCAGTCTAAGGGACTCTCAAGAGTCTTCTCCAACACCACAGTTCAAAAGCATCAGTTCTGCAGCACTCAGCCTTCTTCACAGTTCAACTCTCACATCCATACATGACCACTGGAAAAACCATAGCCTTGACTAGACGGACCTTAGTTGGCAAAGTAATGTCTCTGCTTTTGAATATACTAGCTAGGTTGGTCATAACTTTTCTTCCCAGGAGTAAGTGTCTTCTAATTTCATGGCTGCAGTCACCATCTGCAGTGATTTTGGAGCCCCCGAAAATAAAGTCTAACACTGTTTCCACTGTTTCCCCATCTATTTCCCATGCAGTGATGGGACTGGATGCCATGATCTTGGTTTTCTGAATGTTGAGCTTTAAGCCAACTTTTTCACTCTCCTCTTTTACTTTCATCAAGAGACTTTTTAGCTCTTCTTCACTTTCTGCTATAAGGGTGGTGTCATCTGCATATCTGAGGTTATTGATATTTCTCCTGGCAATCTTGATTCCAGCTTTTGTAAATTATTTTACATTGTAAATTAACTATACTTCAACAAAAACTTAGAAAGTACAAAGATATTAGAAGCTTTCTTAATTTTTCACACATGTATTATGAATGGAAACTACAAAACTGAAAAATCTTATGAATTGTATCACCCAAAGTGTTCAAATGAAAATCTGTTAATATATGTAATCACTAGTTTTGACTCTGGAGAAGGAAATGGCAACCCACTCCAGTATTCTTCCCTGGAGAATCCCATGGACAGAGGAGCCTGGTGGGCTACAATCCACGGGCTGCAAAGAGTCGGACACGACTGAGCGACTTCACAGTCACAGTCATTTTTGACTGATAGAATATAGTTAGAAGGCAACACCATATCCCACCACCCTTTGAAATTTTTACAGAGGTTCTTCTCCCAACCCAGGTTAAAAAGCCTTATTCTCAAGTAATAAAAAGTCCAGAATTGCTTTCACTCACAAAGTACTTAAAAAGAATTTCCAGTCTCTAACTATAAAAACTCCATGGACAGAGGAGCCTGGTGGGCTACAATCCACGGGCTGCAAAGAGTCGGACACGACTGAGCGACTTCACAGTCACAGTCATTTTTGACTGATAGAATATAGTTAGAAGGCAACACCATATCCCACCACCCTTTGAAATTTTTACAGAGGTTCTTCTCCCAACCCAGGTTAAAAAGCCTTATTCTCAAGTAATAAAAAGTCCAGAATTGCTTTCACTCACAAAGTACTTAAAAAGAATTTCCAGTCTCTAACTATAAAAACTCCAAGTCAGGGTTAACCAGCTCAGCCACACTACAGGATGCCCACGTGCAGTAGGGGTGGAAGGCAGGCATGGTCCTCTTTAGCTTTCCTGCCTAATTCCATTCTTCCTCCTTTAGATGGCAGTTTATGGTTTCTGACCCGCCGGGATCAAAACTGCAGGGAGCAGTCTGGATCTGGCAGTTATTTTAAAGCTATTACTCTCGGTGGTATTTCTGTGCCCACAGCTTTCTCACCTGTAACTCCATTGACCTAAGTGTATGTAATCCACTCTGGTGACTTTTCTTCTTAGCTCTTAAAGAATCCAGAGCATCATTCAGATTATCCTTTTCTGGGGCCCATCCACACTTCTAAGTGCTCTTCTGTACAGTATCTACTGTGGATCCCCCAACATGGCTCACGTTCTCTCTAGACCAACATTTGGTCCTCTGCAAGCATTCAAAAGGGAATTGTCAAAGCCAATGTAGAAAATGCAGAGCAGTCTCAATACATCAGCAGTTCTTCTCCCGTCCTGAGCCAGAGTTACAAGCTTCTCTAGATTCCAGGCTCCTGGACATGGTGTACACCTGCTTCCAGAACTGCAGATAATTAGATTCCTAACAGGCTCCCCAAACTAGGTTTTATATCCTCTCTCTCTCTCTCGGTAGCCCTCCTTCTTTGGCAGCTCTGTAACCTTTTTCAAAAAATGCATTCTCAGATTCATAACAGATTAGCCACCCGTTATATTCTTGTATGAAGCACTGATACATAACTAAAGTAAGTTTCTATTTTAAAAGACAGGAGGGGATATAGGGGAATTACATTCTTGCCTAAAAGAACAGGGATTAGTGTGACAGAATAGGAGGCAAGGAAGAATTTGCATAGAAATAAAACACCTCAGTTCAAACATATCAACTCTCCAAAGTTTATGTCCATGACTAAGTGTTGTCTCTTTCAATCCAAAGATCAAGTCTACATTCCAATATATTTTATTAAAATATTACATTCTTATATTTTAAAATATGCTTATAACTAGGCAAATTGAAATAACTCAGTATTTACTTTTGAAATGAGTATGAACACATACAAAGAATATCTAAAAATAAAACACATATCAATTACCAAAAGTAGGTATAGGTTACTTATAAAACTCTGGCATGTGGTAGCTTTGAACAGATAGCTTTGAAAAGTTTGAGTCCTCTTGAAGTCTATCATTATGAAGTTAATTTGGGTGGAATGTGATTCAGAATAAGTTGGAAAATTCATAAGTTTGTTTTCTGTGTCCATGAGTCTTTTTCTGTTGAGTAAGTTCATTTTACATCATACATATAAGCAGTCTGATATAATACTTGTCTTTGTCTGACTTACATCACTTAGGGTGATAATGTCTAGGTCCATCACTGTTGCTTCAAATAACATTATTTCATTCTTTTTTATGGCTTACTAGTTTTCCATTATGTAAATATTCCATATAAGATGCAATTTTTAAGTGTAGTCAGATCTATGTTCTAATGAGATGGATGAAATTGGAGCCGATTATACAGAGTGAAGTAAGCCAGAAAGAAAAACACCAATACAGTATACTGACACATATATATGGAATTTAGAAAGATAGTAATGATGACCCTCTATGTGAGACAACAAAAGAGACACAGAGGTATAGAATGGACTTTTGGACTCTGGGGGAGAGGGAGAGGGTGGGATGATTTGGGAGAATGGCATTGAAACATGTATACTATCTTGTAAGAAACCAAGCGCCAGTCTATGTTCAATACAGGATACAGGATGCATGGGGCTGGTGCACAGGATGATCCAGGGAGATGATATGGGGTGGGAGGTGGGAGGGGGCTTCGGCATTGGGAGATCGTGGACACCTGTGGCTGATTCATGTCAATGTTTGGCAAAACAAATACAGTATTGTAATGTAGAATAAAGTATTAAAAAAATGTAGTGAGACACTCTGAGACTGTCACAGAAGGCAGATTCAAAAGAGGAGTTTCAAAATACTTTGAGTAATGGAAGCACTCACTAAATAAATACCTATATTGTATAATCACTTCACTGCTTAAGTTCTTTTGTGGCTGCCAAAAAATCAGACCCTTGACTTCACAGATGTTTTTAGACTTTTGTGCACACCATCACTTAAAAGTGGAAAACAAGGAATCAGAACCTCCCATCATATGTGTGTAGAGGAGAAGGCTGGATGTGCTCATTTCCTGTATCCAGATTATACAGAGTGAAGTAAGCCAGAAAGAAAAACACCAATACAGTATACTGACACATATATATGGAATTTAGAAAGATAGTAATGATGACCCTCTATGTGAGACAACAAAAGAGACACAGAGGTATAGAATGGACTTTTGGACTCTGGGGGAGAGGGAGAGGGTGGGATGATTTGGGAGAATGGCATTGAAACATGTATACTATCTTGTAAGAAACCAAGCGCCAGTCTATGTTCAATACAGGATACAGGATGCATGGGGCTGGTGCACAGGATGATCCAGGGAGATGATATGGGGTGGGAGGTGGGAGGGGGCTTCGGCATTGGGAGATCGTGGACACCTGTGGCTGATTCATGTCAATGTTTGGCAAAACAAATACAGTATTGTAATGTAGAATAAAGTATTAAAAAAATGTAGTGAGACACTCTGAGACTGTCACAGAAGGCAGATTCAAAAGAGGAGTTTCAAAATACTTTGAGTAATGGAAGCACTCACTAAATAAATACCTATATTGTATAATCACTTCACTGCTTAAGTTCTTTTGTGGCTGCCAAAAAATCAGACCCTTGACTTCACAGATGTTTTTAGACTTTTGTGCACACCATCACTTAAAAGTGGAAAACAAGGAATCAGAACCTCCCATCATATGTGTGTAGAGGAGAAGGCTGGATGTGCTCATTTCCTGTATCCCATCACAAAGAAAGATAAAGGAGAGAGAATGAAAGAAGGAAGAAAGACAGGAAGAGCAGGGGAAAAAATAGAGAAAAGAACAAAGAAAAGAAAGAGAGGTGGAGGAAGAAAGAGATTGAGAAGGAAGGAAAGGAAGGACAGAAGTAGAAGGAAATGAAACAAAGGAATGAGAAGAAAGAAGAAAAATAGGAAGGCGATTGCTGCCCCAATATTCTTGTAAAGTAGTTTATCAAGAGTAATGTTAGCTCTACTTAAGAATAATTTATGAAACTAGACTTCAACTTCGTGCAGGCTGATGATTTTCAAATTTTTATGGATAATGATACTCTTCTGTAATCTCTTCAATGAGCTGGAATTCCAGTGACATCAGAATGAAATTTAACTGGAAATGGTGACACATATATGGAGATATTCATTAGACATTGTCTTCACAATCACATAGGTTCCAGAGAACAACTTTTGAAAACCAGTTTTAAGTTGATGAGATCCATTAATGTAAGTTAAACTATATACCCAGGGCTTGGGTTAAAAAAAAAAAAAAAAAAGTGGGGAGAAGCTCATGCATTCCAGATAAGCCAGCTGGGCAAAGTTTTCTGAATGAAAGGTTCTTAGAGATGAAGCGTCCTGGCCAGAAATGGAATGTCAGTGCCTTTATTAACTGAGTATCCTCTTGTCCTTAAAAAGTGTACCATGGTGCAGAATGCTCCAATTAAAACCCTCCACCCTCAAGGATAAAATGCCCTCCAGAATTACAGACTCTCTTAATCATATTTTAATATAAAGTTTAAAAGAAAACTTGGATTTAAAGATGTTTATTTTTCCTCAGATCTGGAAAATCCAGTCAGCACATTCAATAAATTTAAATTTACTATCAAAAAAAAATCTATGAATCTTTTATTTTAAGCCTTCTGGGTTTGTTGTAGTTCAGAGAGAAGCCTTTCCAGTTCTGAGCTTCTTGAAAAGTCTCCTCAGATTTCTTTTTGACTTTCGTGGATTCATTGTCTTCCATTAAATGTTTGAACCTCTGGGAATGTCTGCTTGTATAAAGTCTGAGGATTGTATTGAACCTTATTTTTCCCTGTTGGAGACACACTTGGTGCAGTCTTTTCATTGTATAAACACAGAGGTTAGTCTTTCATTTCAGAGGAAATCATGGAATGTCACTTTATTGAGTACTAGCTAAAAGTCTCCTTTGTTTCACTTAGGTTTCTAATAGTTGTGAGGAAGAAAAAGACCTGTTGAACAAAAACCACATGCTGCAGGATGAATTTGCCATGCTGAGACTGGAGACAGATGCACTGAAACATCAGCACCAGGAAAAGGAAGAGGACATGGAAGTTCTCAAAGTAAAGAATGATGATCTTCAAAAGGCAATAAAACTGAGTGAGGAAACATTAACAAAGACTATATCCCACTATACAGGCCAGCTTAATGCTCTGTCAGCTGAGAATAGAATGCTAACCTCTAAGCTGGAGAACGAAAAAGAAAGTAAACAAAGACTGGGAACGGAAGTGAAATCCTCCCATTCTAGACTGGTTGCTGCCTCACGCAATCATGATCAAGGTCAGACATTAAAAAGAGATCTTGAGCTTGCCTTCCAGAAAGCAGAAGAGTGGTTATGCTTGCAGGACAAAATGAAGTCTGGTGTGGCTAATCTAAAAGATAATGACGACACACTTTCCCAGCAACTATCTACAATGAAAAGTGTCTTCAATAAGCTGAAAATCAAGCTGCAGCACATGAGAGATGATCATAGAGAAAAGACTTTGATGTCAGAACGTGTCCAGAGAGACCTAAGCCAATCAGAGTGTCAAAAGCAGGAAATTGAAAACATGTATCAGAACGAACATGGCAAAGTGAATGAATACCTTGGAAAGCAGGAATTCTTAGAGGAGAGATTATCTCAACTCCAGAGTGAAAACGTGATGCACAAAGCAGAGCCGGCAGTAGAGACAAGATGGTCATGAGCGTCCAAGACCAGCTGCAGCAGATCGTGAGAGAACTGCAGGCCCAATGTGAACAGCTAGGTCTGATGGAGGTTAGAAACAAGCAGTTAATCAAGGAATGTAATTGTTTCAAAGAGAGAATGTGTCAGTACCAAAAAGAGAAAGCAGAAAGAGAAGTGAGTATCCAGAAGGAGAAATAATTCTCAGACTTCCTGAAAGAAAGCTTACAGTGATTCTTGATTCCGGCTAAATGTTGAATCTAGTTGAGTACAAAAACACACACAGGCTATGAATCTATGGTCTCTAAACCAGCCTAAAAGCATACATTGTATCCAGCAAATAAAAATTAGACTGAAGAAATGCTTTACTTTGAGAGGGACATTGTGGTGTTTATAAAATTTTGAGATTTAGTTCTAAATTGTTAACCTAGACAGGTACTAGTAATTTACTCTTTTACTATTAAGGTATTAATCTTTATGTTACTACATTTCACTATCATGATGAGGCAGATAAATGAAATGCTCAAACCTGAAATGAATATTTCGAAATAAAGCTTCAGTTACAAGGATTATCTTAATAGTCAATTCCAGGTTTCCCAGAGGCTATATTTTATATATCGCAAGAATGAGGCAATTTTTGTTGTTGCTGTTCAGAAAAATGTGTGGATCAGCTCTGTAAACTGTTAGGAAATGGGATTTATTTGACTTTGCAAATAATTCCCTTTGGAATGCAATTCAAATTAGCAAAAAGTCTTTGTCCTTCAGAAAAAGGCCTATGGGATTAGAATCCATATTTACAAAATTTAGTAATTAGAGTCTTATTCTCACAGTCTTCTTTTGGGAGGGACATATTAACTTAGCCCTAGATAACTCAATACAGTATCCCTCAAACTTCTTTAAAATCCTGGGACATTAAGATGTGGGGAGGAGTAAGAGACATTCTACTAAGAGGTGACTTATAGTCACTTTATGAGGAAAGATAGAAAAATATTGTTGTAGAATAAAAGAGTGTAAAATCAAGTGCAATTGTTGTGTGATAAAGATGACAGTGGAGAATATATTTTGTGACTTTGGGTGGTTTGAACTTCTTTTTTGGTTCTCTGAGTAATCCCTGGTCCTACAGTCTACAATATAGATACCATCATATTTATTTGATCCTGGGTTTGAGTTAGGCTGTGCTCAGTCCACTTTCTTCATTAGCAAACAGTGTCGTTTTATTCTTGAAGACTGATGGTTTTCCAGCAGAGGTGGAAACTGCATCTTAGAAATGTCTGCACCTGGATGCAAAAAGATCAAGTTTTTTTAAACAGGACTTGTTACCTATGAAACTAATGCAAAGAAATGTAAAAAACTAGAGAGAAGAGAAGAAGTTGGAGCAGGTAGCAGTGACCATCAGAAGCCACACAGAAATGAATATGGTGAAGCACAGGCAAGCAGAGCAGCATCAGCAAGAGACTGCAGACAGCGCGAGACGGGAACTCGCAGAGAAGTGGAAGGAAGGTAGCCTATGTCTGCAGGTTCATTTGCTGATCTCTCATGTGCTTGAATTCACTTTCACTGCATATTACATTTTAGATCTATACAGCTCATGTGTTTCCTCTACCTCCCTTAGAGCAGCTGGTTTTGTAGCTTTCTGGAAGGAAGGGGACACTTGTTTTCCCTTTAAATATTTCAGTTTCCATCACAGTTATCACTAAATTGACCTTTCAACCTAGATGTCCATCAGCAGATAAATGGATAAGAAAGCTGTGGTACATATACATAATGGAGTACTACTCAGCCCTTAAAAAGAATAAATTTGACTCAGTTCTAATGAGATGGATGAAATTGGAGCCGATTATACAGAGTGAAGTAAGCCAGAAAGAAAAACACCAATACAGTATACTGACACATATATATGGAATTTAGAAGGATAGTAATGATGACCCTCTATATGAGACAACAAAAGAGACTCAGAGGTATAGAACGGACTTTTGGACTCTGAGGGAGAGGGAAAGGGTGGGATGATTTGGGAGAATGGTATTGAAACATGTATACTATCTTGTAAGAACGAAGCACCAGTCTATGTTCAATACAGGATACAGGATGCATGGGGCTGGTGCACAGGATGATTCAGGGAGATGATATGGGGTGGGAGGTGGGAGGGGGCTTCGGCATTGGGAGATCATGGACACCTGTGGCTGATTCATGTCAATATATAGCAAAACAAATACAGTATTGTAATGTAGAATAAAGTATTAAAAAGAACTATACTCCACTATAAAAAAAATAAATAAATAAGAAAATAAATTGACCTTTCAGAATGATTCTCACTAGAGAATATTTTTACTTATAAGACCAACTGGTAAAAAACAAGACCATTAGGAGGAAAAGAAAACAATGTGGTTTAAAACTGGTACCATCCTCTGGAATTATTCTTAAGACTTCTTGTTCAATTTTCCCCTTCTATGGGACACAGTTTGGATACTAACACTTAGGAGGGAATCCTCGCTAAACATCTTCAGAAGTAAATCCTGCTGGCACATTGTTTTCTTGTATACAATTTTCTCACCATTCTGTGTTTTCATTAAATGGAAAAGTTTAAAGAAAATCACAAATGTGTTCTCCTTATCAACATTCGACTCAAACTAATTCCTCCATTTGAACAGGACCCTCACCTAGAAATCAAAAAATTGAAACCATTTCCCCTAAAGTCAGGAACAAGACAAGGGTGTCCACTTTCACCACTACTCTTCAACATCGTACTGGAAGTTTTGGCCACAGCAATCAGAGCAGAAAAAGAAATACAAGGAATCCAAATTGGAAAAGAAGAAGTAAAACTCTCACTGTTTGCAGATGACATGATCCTCTACATAGAAAATCCTAAAGACTCGACCAGAAAACTACTAGAGCTAATCAATGAATTTAGTAAAGTTGCAGGATATAAAATCAACACTCAGAAATCCCTTGCATTCCTATACACTAATAATGAGAAAGTAGAAAAAGAAGTTAAGGAAACAATTCCATTCACCATTGCAACGAAAAGAATAAAATACTTAGGAATATTCCTACCTAAAGAAACTAAAGACCTATATATCGAAAACTATAAAACACTGATGAAAGAAATCAAAGAGGACACTAATAGATGGAGAAATATACCATGCTCATGGGTTGGAAGAGTCAATAT
>SJYG01001501.1:36834-50571 GCA_006410535.1 Litocranius walleri
GGGGGGGGATATTAACACTGTACACAATACCATCAACCACCTTGTCTAAAATAACTATGTTGAGGATTGACACATGTACACCACTAATGTATAAGAGAGATGACTAACAAGAACGTATTGTATAGCTCAGGGAACTCTAGCCAATGCTTTGTGGTGACTTAAGTAGGAAAAGAAATCTAAAAAAGAGGGGATATAAGTATAAATATAAGTAATACACTTTGCTGTACAGCAGAAACTAAAGTAAGATTGCAAAGCAACTCTACTCCAATAAAAATTAATTTTAAAATACATTGAGTATAACAAGCAGTGGTTAAGCATTCACTTCATAATAATTTTTTGTCTCCTTGGAATCTCTAAGGATCTTTCAGTGGTCTGAAATCTTTCTTTAAGATTTCCTATCATCTTCTTTCCTCTTATCATTTATGTATTTACTCTGGGCTGTGCCAGGTCTCTGCGGCTGGACATGAGCCTTCTCTGGCTGCGGCAAGGGAGTGCCGCTCTCTGGTTGCAGTGGGTGGGCTTCTCATTGCGGGGGCTTCTCTGGCTGTGCAGCCCTGGCTCTAGGCTGCAGGGGCTTCAGACGCTGTGCCCTGCAGGCTCTGGTGCACAGGCTCAAACCTTATGGTAGACAGGCTTCATTGCCCTGAAGCATATGGAATATTCCTGGACCAGGGATGGAACCTCTGTCATAGGCAGATTCTTAAGCACTAGATGAACCATCAAGGAGGTCTTCTGAAAGGAGGTGACCAAAGTAATTTGCACAGATGCCTTTTTCCTTCTTAATACCCTTTCCAAACATGAAGACTTATTTAAAACCATCCCATTTTCCCCAAGACATAATCCCTGTACTTTTTCCTCTTAGATGTTTTCTCTACTCCCTGGAACCCAGGTAGTTTTAACAAGAAGCCCTGCTCCCCTGCAGAAGTGTGCTGGGGGCCCATCACAAGCCGTGAGCCAGAGATAGACAGCAGCCAGGCGTGTGGGTTTGGAGTGCTGCAAACAGCACAGCAAAGGAAATGGACCTGGGCTGCACCCCCGTTTCATCACACAGCAGTGGCCCCTGGCAGGCACTTGTTCATTTCCTATCAGCAAGCAGTAAAGGCGAGGTGTGAGCTGGAGCCTCCTGCTTTTCACAGGAGGTGGTTTCACTGCCAATGCCTTGTGATACTCTCCAGGGTCTTAGGTTCCATAGCACGGTTGCTTTTCAGCACTTACCTGCCAGCTTCTGACTCATGAGACCTGTACAACCTCCTTCAACAGATTTTGTTTAGTCACTCGGTTGTGTCTGAGTCTTTGCAACCCCACGGACTGTAGCCTGCCAGGCTCCTCTGTCCATGGGGATTCTCCAGGCAAGAATACTGGAGTGGGTTCCCATACCTTCCTCCAGGGGATTTTCCCAACCTAAGGATCAAACCCAGGTCTCCTGCACTGAAGGCAGATTATTTACTGTTTGAGGCACCAGGGACTATCATATAATGACCTACATAAGACCTGGAAGGACAGACCTGTGTCAGAGCATCAGCACATCAGCCGGCCTTCCTTCACACAGAAGAGGCCACGTCAGGGGCCCATGTTTCTCCATCCTAAAGCTCAAGGGTCCCAGAGCATGTCATTTCCCTCAAATCACTTGCAGGTAGTAACAGCACACGCTGTAGCTTCAGGACCAAGCTAGGATGGCAGCGTGCATGTGTGCTAAGTCACTCAGTTGTGTCCGACTCTTTGTGACCCCAGGGACTGCAGCCTGCCAGCCTCCTCTGTCCATAGGATTCTCCAGACAAGAATACTGGAGTAGGTCACCATTCCCTCCTCCAGGGAATCTTCCTGACCCAGGGATCGAAGCTGGGGCTCTTATGTTTCCTGCCTTGGCAAGCAGGTTCTTTACCATCAGCACCACCTGGGAAGCCCAAGGATAGCAGGGGGAACATTAAAAAAGAGGAGGTGCCTGGTGTGGTTATGCACACCATGGGAGGATGTCAGGAACAACTTCTTTTTAAAAAGAAAGAAAATCAAGTTGCAAAACTCTGTTCTTTCATCCAAGAAATATTTACTGAGGGAATTCCCTGGCAGTCCAGTGGTTAGGACTCCATGCTTTCACTGCTGAGGGCCTGGCTTCAATCTCTGGTCAGGGAACTAAGATCCCACAAGCCGTGCAGCAAGGTTAAAAAAAATATATATACACACACACACACACACACACACACTGAGCTTGCACCATTCTAGGCACCTCAGTTCAGTTCAGTTCAGTCACTCAGTCATGTCTGACTCTTTGCAAGCCCATGAATCACAGCACGCCAGGCCTCCCTGTCCATCACCAACTCCCGGAGTTCGCTCAGACTCACGTCCATCGAGTCGGTGATGCCATCCAGCCATCTCATCCTTGGTCGTCCCCTTCTCCTCCTGCCCCCAATCCCTCTCAGCATCAGTGTCTTTTCCAATGAGTCGACTCTTTGCATGAGGTGTCAAAGTACTGGAGTTTCAGCTTTAGCATCATTCCTTCCAAAGAAATCCCAGTGTTGATCTCCTTCAGAATGGACTGGTTGCATCTCCTTGCAGTCCAAGGGACTTCTCAAGAGTCTACTCCAACACCACAGTTCAAAAACAGCAATTCTTTGGCACTCAGCTTTCTTCACAGTCCAACTCTCATATCCATACATGACCACTGGAAAAAACCACAGCCTTGACTAGATGGACCTTTGTTGGCAAAGGCAACACCAGGCACTTAGGACACTGCAACTAATGAAACAGACAAGCCTGGCAAATAAGCAAGCCCTGTCTTAAATAGTGATAAGCAACATGAGAGAAACAGAGCAGGAGGAGGTGGGGTATCATCGACTCACAGCCTTAAATGGGGCAAATGGGGAAGGCCTTCCTGAGAAGGGGACCTTTCTGCATGTCTGAAGGTCATGTATCTTGGTCTGCATACATATGCCTGGTGCTTCCCTGGTGGTTCAGTGGTTAAGATCTGTCTTGCAATGCAGAGAACAAAGGTTCGATTCCTGGTTGGGGAACTAAGATCCCACAGGCCATGGAGCAACTAAGCCAACAAGCTGCAACTAGAGGCCTCAATGAAGATCCCACATGTGGAAACTAGGACTCGACATAACCAAACAGATAAATAAGATAAGTGATAAGTGAAATCGCTCAGTTGAGTCCAACTCTTTGTGACCCATGGACTGTAGCCCACCAAGCTCCTCCATCCATAGGATTATCCTGGCAAGAATACTGGAGTGGGTTGCCATTTCCTTCTCCAGAGGATCTTCCTGACCCAGGGATCGAACCCAGGTCTCCCACATTGCAGGCAGATGCTTTAACCTCTGCACCACCAGGGAAGCCTATTTAAATAAATATTAAATATTTTTTAAAAGCCAATTATTTGAGGCCAGACTGGCCTTTAATAGATAAATAAATACTAAATATTTTTGAAAAGACAGCCTGGCCTCAAGTGATTTCCAGAGGTCCCTAAACACCCGAGAATTCCCCTGCCTTCTTCTAAAGCCTCAAATTTATTTAATGAGGGGGGAAAAAACCTATTTAATTCCATTTAATTCTATTAAATTCTTATGTAATTCTGTACTACCAAAGAGAAACATTTGATGGTTTTGGAAAAGCTGGCGCACAGCACTCCCATGTCACCAGGTGACCGTGGAAGCATACGGTTCATGTCTGGACTTTGCTCCACCACAAGGGAAGGGGAGAACAAATTTCAAGAAGAAGATGAGTAGCTGAGTCAGAAGGAGCAAAGGCGGCTGTCAGACGGCACTCGTCCCAGCTCAGCTGCCTCTGCCTGTTTGGCGCAGGACAGGGCAGCTGTCTGCTGTGTGGCAAGCATGTCATGTGACTGAAATCAGGCAATTCCAGTACGTTAACCGTGATGTTCACACAGGGCGACTTAGCAGTGACTAGGCACCCTGGATGCTCACTGATCAGCAGCACTACACTGGATCCTCAACTTCTGTACCATCTGCAATAAAGCGAGAAGGGAGCTCTCTAGCAGACCCACTCTGAAAGAAAGGTTAAAGGAAATTCTTCAAAGAGAATAATACCAGAGGGAAACAAATTTCAAGGATAAAGGAAGAGCACTAGAAATGGCAAATAACTATGTAAATATGAGACTTGTGACTTTTTGGTCTGTGCCATCCAGCGTGTGGGATCTTGATTCCCCAACCAGAGGAGGAACCCTTGCCCACTGCAGTGGGAACTCCTATTCTTAATCGCTGGACTGCCAGGGAGTCCCTAATTTTAAAGAAGTGGCCAAAGCAGTCAGCTCTTTACACTTCTTATTTAAGAAATACTGATTTTTATGTATTTATGTAGCTGTTTTTTTTTCTTTAATGCATGTTTTATTTTTTTTTAATTTATTTTTTATATTTTTAATTACAATACTGTATTTGTTTTGCCATACATTGACATGTATTAGCCACAGGTGAACACAATCTCCCAATGCCGAAGCCCCCTCCTACCTCTCACCCCACACCATCTACCTGTGGCATTTGGGACCTTCCATCTTCATTGCAGCAGGTGGGATCTAGTTCCCCGACCAGGGATCAAACCCAGGCCCTGTGCACTGGGAGCACAGAGGCCTAGCCACTGGACCACCAGGAAAGTTCCGAGACTATTTTGTATGTATATATGTATGGCAACAGAAAGCAAAATTTCCAACACTGTTTGAAGCAGTTTTTGATGCACGAAGATCTAAGTGGTGGTGTGGCTTCCATGTTCCCCTTGATGTGGCACAATCTTAAGCAGACAGAGAAAAGCTAAATATGAATACTATAATCTCCAGAGCAACCACTAAAATATAGAGATACATAGTGAAAAACATCAATAAAAGTGATTAAAATGGAACACTAAGAATATAATCAATCAGTCGATAATAATGTAGGGGCATATAGTCAGTAATAAAGTAATACCTTTCATGGTGACAGATGGTAACTAGATTTACGACAATCATTTTGAAATATATAGAAATGTCCAATCACTATGCTGTGCACCAGGGAACTAACAGAGTGCTGTAGTCAATTATACTTCAAAAATAAACAAGTTCATAGAAAAATAGATTGGATTTATCATTACTGGAAGTACGCAGAGGGGTGTTGGGAGGGGAATTGGAACAATCTGGTCAAAGGGTACAAATTTTCAGAGCACAGTCCAGCCAGGTCAGGCAGCCGGCCTCTGCCCCTGGACCCAGATCTAGAAGGAGCCCCAGGGCCGAAACACCCTCTGCGTGCCCGCCACCGGCTTACCTGAGCCGCAAGCCCAAAATACCGAGGGGCGCCCAGCCAACCCAGCTCCTGCCACCGGCCCGCCAGCCAGCCCATGTCCAGGCGCGTTCTCCGGTCCACGGGTTCGCCAGAGACATGCGCTCCTTCAGGTGATCGATCAGAGCGCTCCAGAAGGGCACGCGCCTGCTGCTAAGACAGACCCCCTTCTGCTGCCTGCAACTCTCTCATCCAACCAGCCTCTCATCCCTTCCCCTCCCGTAAAAGACTATCTCCTCTTCTCCCACCACAGCTGCCCAGACCAGGAAAGCCATGCCTGCCCTCTCTAAGGCCCTGGAGCTGACATCAGCCACCACTTAGGTCCCAAGAGTAAGCACCAGGACTCACAGAGAGAGTCTATCTTCTCCTGAGTCTCCTTTTACTCTCCACTCCTCCCTCCATCCCCTCTCCTTCACCAGCAAGAGAAATACCTGTTAAATTCACTCATGGTGTGGACTTCAGTTGGCAAACCCAGGCCCTGTTGGCCCTGCCAGAGGCTGCAGAAGCATTTCTAGTTCGTCTCTTCCAGGATGCCTGTCTCCTCTCCTTACATGCCAGCCGTGTCATGCTCTCCTCAAAGGATGCTCAGCTGGCCTGGAGGATCAGAGGCCAGGATAAGAGACTGCCAGGGAAATGGAAGTGCCACCAGAAGACTTTTGATATTGTGTGTGATAAAAAATGATTAGTGAGGATGGATATTAATAATGATGCAGTCAGCCAACTGAATTCAAACTTAATGGAAGGACCAAGTTCTGTTGTTTTATACATTTTAAACCTTTGGAAAAACCTTTTCCTGTTCTATATCAACTCATTTTTATGTAAACACTGGAATAAACCTTACCTATGACTACATTTTTTTTTAAGTGTAGAAAATTTCAGTTGTAAGATAAATAAGTACTAGGGATATAATCTACAACACAATAAATACAATTAATAAACACTGTTCTATGTTATATATGAAAATTGTTAAAGAGGAGAGTGAAAAGGTTGACTTAAAGCTCAGCATTCAGAAAATGAAGATCATGGCATCTGGTCCCATCACTTCATGGGAAATAGATGGGGAAACAGTGGCAACAGTGTCAGATTTTATTTTGGGGGGCTCTAAAATCACTGCAGATGGTGACTGCGCCATGAAATTAAAAGACACTTACTCCTTGGAAGGAAAGTGATGACCAACCTAGATAGCATATTGAAAAGCAGAGACATTATTTTGTCAACAAAGGTCTGTCTAGTCAAGGCTGTGGTTTTTCCAGTGGTCATGTATGGATGTGAGAGTTGGACTGTGAAGAAAGCTGAGTGCCAAAGAATTGCTGCTTTTGAACTGTGGTGTTGGAGAAGACTCTTGAGAGTCCCTTGGACTGCAGGGAGATCCAACCAGTCCATTCTAAAGGAGATCAGCCCTGGGATTTCTTTGAAAGGAACGATGCTAAAACTGAAACTCCAGTACTTTGGCCACCTCATGCAAAGAGTTGATTCATTGGAAAAGCCTCTGATGCTGGGAGGGATTGGGGACAGAAGGAAAAGGCGACAACAGAGGATGAGATGGCTGGATGGCATCACCAACTTGATGGACGTGAGTCTGAGTAAACTCCGGGAGTTGGTGTTGGACAGGGAGGCCTGGCATGCTCCGATTCAGGGGTCACAAAGAGTCGGACATGACTGACCGACTGAACTTAAGACAGTAAATTTCAACAGTTCTAATAAGGAAAAATACTATTTTTTATTAATTTTTCATTTTGCATCTATATGAAATGATAAGTGTTTATGAAACCTACTGTGGTAACCATTTCAAGATGTATGTATGCCAAATCATTCTGTAGACCTTAAACTTATACAGTGTTGTATGTCAATTCTATCTCAATAATACTGGAAGAAAAAAATGAAATAGAAAAAAAAAAGGAACACTGAGCAACATTCAAGTAATCCAGGAAAGGAAAAAAAATAGAAATAAAAATATAGAGGATAGTTATATGTCAACTATACCTCAATAAACACACACAGGGGACAAACAGAAAACAAATAATAAAATGACAGACTTACACCCAAATATATTAGTGGTTACATTAAATGTAAATGGTCTCATTACATGTAAATGGTCTAAATGCATAGACAAAAAGAGAGGGACTATCAGACTCAAATCCATGCTCTCTTCAGGAAATCTACTTCGTGTTTTAGTAGAAGGATGAGTGAAACAGCCATACAAACAATATTTCTTTATGTAGAGTGACTATATTAACACCAGAAGAAGCAGACTTTGGAGAAAGGAAATTACCAGAGATAAAGAGGGGCATTAAATGATTTCAAAGTGTCCACTCACCAAGAAGATATAATAAGTCTAAATGTAGATATACCTGAGTATATCAAGGCTGTATATTGTCACTCTGCTTATTTAACTTATATGCAAAGTACATTATGCGAAATGCCAGGCTAGATGAAGTACAAGCTGGAATCAAGATTACCAGGAGAAATATAAATAACCTCAGATATGCACATGACACCCCCCTTATGGCAGAAAGCAAAGAAGAACTAAAGAGCCTCTTGATGAAAGTGAGAGAGGAGAGTGAAAAAGTTGGATTAAAACTCAACATTCAAAAAACTAAGATTATGACATCTGGTCCCATCACTTCATGGCAAATATATGGGGTAACCGTGGAAACAGGGAGAGGCTTTATTTTCTTGGGCTCCAAAATCCCTGCAGATCTCAAATCCCATTTGGGCTCCAAAATGACTGCAACCATGAAATTAAAAGACACTTGCTCCTTGGAAGAAAAGCTATGACCAACCTAGACAGCATATTAAAAAGCAGAGACATTAGTTTACCAACAAAGGTCTGTCTAGTCAAAGCTATGATTTTTCCATGGTCAGGTGTGGATGTGAGAGTTGGAGCATAAAGAAAGCTGAGTGCCAAAGAACTGATACTCTGTGATGTTGATGTTGATAACTGATACACTGTGGTGCTGGAGAAGACTCTTCAGAGTCCCCTGGAATGCAAGGAGATCTAACCAGTCCATCCATAAAGGAAATCAGTCTTGAATATTTATTGGAAGGACACATGCTGAAGTTGAAGCTCCAATGCTTTGGCCACCTGATGCGAAGAAATGACTCATCAGAAAAGATCCTGATGCTGGGAAAGATTGAAGGCAGGAAGAGAAGGGGACAACAGTGGAAGAGATAGTTGGATGGCATCACTGACCCGATGGACATGAGTTTGAGCAGCTTCCAGGGGTTGGTGATGGACAAGAAAGCCTGGCGTGCTGCAGTCCATGGAGTCACAAAGAGTTGGATGTGACTGAACTAAACTGAGATATACCTAAAAATAGTCCAACAAAAAACACGAAGCAAAAATGGACAGAACAACTGATTTTTTCAGTTTCACAGCTTTCTTGGGGCAGAATTCTCCAATAGCCAGTAACTGGTAGAACCACATAAACAGTAGTTGACAAATGCTGGAAGCTAGAGGTGGCGAGATGAAACTTAAAACTCCTGAGCTAGGGGGAGGGAAAGGGGATGACACACTTATATGAGTTTTATTTACAGGAGCCCCATGGGGTCTTCATGATAAAGACCTGAGGGGGGGGGGGAAAGAGTTAGACTTTCACTATTTAGACAGGGAAGAGAAGAAAACAGTTTAGAAATGTACCCAGAGGAAAATAACTATTTTCAAAAACATCCACACCAAAGGGTGTTTCTTCCCTCAGAATAAACTATTTTATCAGACAGAGCCTTATTAGACATGGAGGAAGGGCAAAGAGCACCTTGACAACTGGAACCTCTTCTAGTCTTCTTGTCTTACAACTGGGATGGAAAAAAAAAAAAAAAAAAAAGGACGGGTGGGAGCTAAGAAACTTCTGAAGGGCACAGTCCAGGGCCTCATGACCACAAAAACAGTCTGACTCATAGGAATGCCTCCCTCACCCAGCACCTCTCCACCACATGCACGGTGCTCTGGTAGAAAAGCCATGCATTATTCCACAGGCACTGCCAGACAGACTCCATTTCAGATAGAGTTTCTGGGAAAACCCAGAGACAACAGGGAGACAACAGAAGACACCTGAAGCATCTGAAGCCTTTGACATCTACCACAAGTCCAGCTTTCCACATAAAGTTGCAAGTCAAGCTAAGGGCAAGAAAAAGCAGAGCATGAGGAGGCCTGAGTAAAAGCAGGCATGAGAACTTGGCTCAGGCATGGCAAAGATTTTGCAATTATTAGACTGAGAGTTTAACTATGACTAACATGCTAGAGGCTGTAAAAGGAAAAAAAAGTGGAAAACCTACCAAAAAACCGATGGGTAATATAAGCAAGGGCTTCCTCGGAAGCTCAGTGGTAAAGAATCCACCTGCAATGCAGAAGATACAGGTTTGGTCTGGGAAAATCCCATGGACAGAGGAGCCTGGCAGGCTATATTGTCTATGAGGTTGCAGAGTCAGACATTACTGAAGCAACTGAGCATGCATGTAATATAAGCAGAGATATGGGAACTCTAATAAAGAAGCAAAAATAAATGCCCAAAATAAAAAATACAGTAACAGAAATAAAGAATGCCTTTGATACATTCATCACTAGATAGGACATGGCTGAGGAAAGCAGTAAGCACTAATTTATATCATAGAAATGTCTCAAACTAAAAAAAGAGAAAAACTAATGGGGAGGGGGAGAAAAAGAAATAGAATATCCAATAATTGTGAGACAATTACAAAAGGTGTAATATATGCATAATTGAAACATGAGATGATGAAACAAATAAATTAACAAAAGAAATATCTGAAGTCACAATGGCTGAGAATTTTCCAAAATTAATGGCAGATCCCAGAGGACATCCAGGAATTTCAGAGAACAACCAATCAGGATATATCACCAAAGGACTACACCTAAGCACATCATGTTCAAACTGCAGAAAACCAAAGACAAATCCTTAAGGAAAGCCCAAGGGGGAAAAACCACCTCACTTGTAGAGGAACAAAGTAAAGAATCGCATCTGTCTTGTCAGAAACCACGAGCAAGAGAATGAAGTAATACCTCTGAAGCGTTGAATGAATAAACCACCCACCTATGGTTGTATATCCAAAGAAATTATTCTTCTTAAGTGAAGAAGAAATAAAGACTTCCTCAGCAAAAACTAAAGGAATGCATTGCCAGGAGACCTGCCTTGCAAAAACTGTTGTTCTTCAGAGAAAAGAAAAATAATATATACCAATAGGTCAGAGATTCAGATCAACATTTAAAAAGAAAAAGCATTAGAGAAAGAATAAATGAAGGTAAAAGAAAGCATTTCATTCTTTTTTCTCTCCTTTTTTGTTTTTGGCGACACCTCGTGGCTTTTGGGATCCTCGCTCCCGGACCAGGGATTGAATCCACACCCTCGGCAATGAGAGCATGGAACCCTAACCCCCAGTCCACTGGCAAATTCCCTCATATTTTCTATTATTAACTGATTCAATATATAACTGTTCAAAATAAAAACAGCAACAATGTGCTGGTGATCATAGCTTATAAATGAGTGAAATGAACAACTGCAACATTGTAAGCAACAGGAAGGAGGAACTGAGAACACTCTATTAAGAGGTACTTGCACTATCTGTAAAGTGACACAGAGTTATTTGAAAGTGGACATAGATGAGTTGGCAAATGTATATTGCAAACTCCAGGCCAACCATAATTTTTTTTTCTAAAGAAAAATTGATATGCTAAGAGAAGAGAGAAAATGAAATCATATAAAATGCTAATTAAAATCAGAGAAGACAAGAAAGAAGAGTGGAGTATATTTTAAAAAGGTAACAAAGAATAAGTGCAATGAATGGAAGGTTCTTTTACAAACAGAGTAGCTATTAATCCAGCTATATCAATAATCACCTTCAATGTGAATGGTCTAAATACACCAATCTAAAGAGTCTATTAGAGTGGGTTAAAAAAATATGACCTAACTATATGTAGTCTACAAGAAACGCATTTTCATTAAAAAAAATTAATTGCAGCATGCAGGATTTAGTTCCCTGACCAGGGATCAAACCCTGGCCCCCTGCATTGGGAGTTCGGAGTGTTAAATGCTGGCCTACCCAGGAAGTCCCCCTAGGGGGTTATATTACAGGGGCGAAGGCAGCAGTTTTTTAAAAATGACCTCTCTCTCCCTTTAAAACAACAACAAAGCTGCTTACACAAAAATTGACCCATGTATGCATGCATATATATGATTCCAAGAGTTTTAAAAGGTACAGATGTGTATAACTGTTACCACAATGAGAACACAGAAGAGCTCCATCACCAAAACACACGCTGACTTCAAATAGTCCTAACACTGCCCATGTTTGCTGATCCCACAGTCCTGTCTTTTCCAGAATGGCATATAAATAGATCCTTACAGCACATGGCCTTTCTGAACTGACTCTTTCAGCATCAGTGTGGCTGCACGGATGGTTATTATTTCACAGACGGCAGTGTTCCAGGTGAGGGTTGCCACAGTGGGTCCAGTCATTCACCTGATGGACGATGTTAGGACTGTCTTTCTAAAGACAATCTTTTTGATCCTTCTACAGAGCCCCCCTGCTGCAACTAAAACTCAGGGCAGCCAAATTAAACAAACAAACAATTCCATCTTTTGATTCCAATTAAAAAAAAAAAATCCTGGAGGCAAGGGAACACCAAGATTTGGTACCCTCTTCGAATGGAAAAAAAAAAAAAACAGAAGAAATACATACTGAATTTGAATAAATTATTCTGCAGCAGGTTTATAAATGCTAAGTCATATACAGCTAGTTTGATCAAACAAAATCACTTCAACTTACTTCGGAGGGTCTGTTGTTGACTTCCCAAGGAGTCTCAGCCTTCCTCCCACCTGAGCAACAAAAGCATGGAATGTGAAGCTGCAATTCCCTTTTGTCCCACATGCAGCCTGTAACACAGTTTCTGAAGCACTGGAACGGGACGGAGGTGGATGGGTCACTTCTTCCCCGGACACCACTGTGGAGGAAAGATGTGGGTGAAGACACGTTTCCAAACACAAATGAGGAATCTTACATTTCTCTGTCTGAAGTAAGAGGGGAGAGCACGCTGCAGCCAGAAGCGAGGAAGGCAGAGCAGACCCAAGGGTGCAGGTCCTGGGACACTTGTCATTACAGAAATGTTATTACTGGTCACAGAATCGGCTAGTTTGATCAGCGTTTGATTCTCTACCAAAGCTAGAAATTCCAGAAAAGACTTCATATAAACCTGTTTCATTTCCAAAATGTCTGAGATCCCAGTGTTGAAGTGAGTGGGTATTAGTGTGATGCCTCCTTGCTCACACGTGAGTCCAAAAACAGACCAGAAGGTTGGCAAAAAGCACCCCTGCTGCTGTCTGCAGGGTTCCACACCTGCCAGAATAATGTCCTCAGGATACCCAGGAAGATGGGCTGATTCCGACAGGCATGAGCTTGCTTTTCTTCATCAAATAAGTAAACACTTAGCAGACAGTCTTGCTAATGTCAACTTAAAAATTATTCACAACCTAAAAGTTGAGAGTTACAGTTTTTTGGTGGGTTTTTAGGACTTCAAGCTTAAAGTAATCTCAAGTAACCCTGGGGAAGGGGGGTAGGGTGTCAGGTTATATAGGTTTGCAACAAAGTGCAAGGAGTCTAAACATCAAAAGTTATTTTTGTGAATTAAAGAAAACCAGATATCTCAAGGAATTTAGCACTTTTCTACATATGGGAAGATGCAAGAGTCTGGGCCCACTAAAATCATTTCTCTCACATGCATCTCAGCTATCTGGGGTTAGTATCCTACGTATTTTTTCACATCCTGAGTTTCCTCAGTGCTCACAGTAGGGAATGGTGCAACCTCATGGCTGCCTTATTTCAGGCACTGTTTTTCCCCCGTGCCCTTGGAATTCGGAAATCCACATTTGGAGGGCTGGAACTGCTAATGGATCTGACAGTCTTGTTTACTGATATGGCAGGAAATACTCCATCTCTCACTAATCACTGAAGAAACCGGACTGAAACAACTCAAGCAACAGGTTTCCAGCCAGATCTCCTGGGTCCTTCCTCCACAAACCACCAGTCTCCAGGGAGGCACACCACACCAGCAAAGTGAATGCCTAAAAGTTTCACTGTATTTTTCCAGGATACTTAAGAAACAGACCCTTGAAGGGAGGGGGTGATGGGGGTTGGTCTGAATGAATTAGGTGTGCCCAGCCTTAGGGAAGGAGGTGGAAACCAAGACTATCTGAGGGATGTGAGGAGTCTGGGATCGGCCAGGGTAGGGGGTTGGGAGTTAAACCAATAACCTGGGAAATTTGAGGGACGGAGAAGATAGAGCCACAGGAGCCAGTGACACCTACTTGCAGACGCCCTTGGTAAGGGTTTGCTTTGGAAAGCGACAGGGGACCCAGTTCTGGGGAGTGGTCGCTGAGGGGTCTCTCGGGGGCTTCAGACAAAGAACAGCGGGGGCAGTAGTCACTGGACGGTCAGGACCCCGGTGGCCCCCTCCCACCCACCCTGGGTC
>SJYG01001501.1:51556-112697 GCA_006410535.1 Litocranius walleri
ACCTGTTGAAGAAGGCATTGCTGAAGGCATTGAGCTTGCGGAAGGGCTGCTGCGGGTCTACGACGAGTGCGTTGCCTGGCACCACGCCCTCAGTGGGGGCCTGCATGACCGTGATGGTAGGCTCTGGACGATGTGCATCCCCAGGAAGTCCTGCTCCATCAGGCGCTGGATGAAGGTAGTCTTGCCCATGCTGTACTGGCCCACGAGGAACTCCATGGGCTTGTTGTCAAAGTCGGCGTCCTCCTGCGTGGCCAAGTGGAACTCATGGAAGCGGTGGTACTCCTCCAGGGGCAGCAGCTTCTGCGCATACAGCTGCCACAGCCCCTCGGACACCGTCTGGAAAAGCTCTGGCTCCTTCTTGTGGCGGGCATCCTTGCTGACCTAGCTGAACATGCTGCTGGACACCAGGCTGGCTGCTGCAGGGTAAAGGGGCAGCTGAGAGTCTAGCGAGGCCTCAGAGCTGAGGCCGGGCTGGGCGGGCCGGCTGAGGGGGCGGTGCGTCAGGGGGGCGGGGAGCGACCCGCACTGCGCAGGCGCACGGCAGGGCGGGCAGCGTGCCTTTCTACGCAGTGGAACGCGCGCCTAGCCAAGGGCTCTATAGAAGGCCCGGCCGCGCGTTTGAGCACGCGCGCTGCCGCCACTGGGGGCTGCAGGGAACCGGGAGAGGAAAGGAGGAGCCCCGCCCGCGCGTTCCGCACCACGTCCTCCCCTCCCCCTCCTCTCATTGGCAGATTGCAAATCTCGCGAGCACCGCTAGTTCTGCTGCAGTTCCCCTCACGCCCCCGCCCAGGCCCAGGTGCTGTGGCAACCGCACCTCTTTCACAGTGGCTTCTCCTGTTGCAGAGCACAGGCTCTAGGTTCACAGGCTCAGTAGCTGTGGCTCTCTGGCTCTAGGGTGCTGGCTCAGTAGCTGTGCACATGGGCTCAGTTGCCTTGCATGTGGGATCTTCCTGGAGCAGGGATCAAACCCATGTCCTCTGCATTGGTAGGTGGATTCTTAACCGCTGGGCAACCTGGGAAGACCTGCTCCATCAGTGCTTGCAGTTTTCTTATTTAATCCCCATTGCAGCAACCCTGTAAAGTGGTTTCTGTTCATATCTTACTCCTCAGTGAGGATTCTAAGGCACAGAAAGGTTAGGTCCCTCTCTCAGATTGCAGAGTTGGTGACTCACGAAGATTTGCACCACCAGGCACTCTGTGTTGAGGCTCCACCCTCCTGACCTCCTGGCGGATTCTGCCCTCGTCTACACCTGCCCCCATCGAGGGAAGCTGCTTTTCTCTTAGTGGCGCTGGTGGGTGATAGAGATGTGAGCGGGCTGAGAGGGCTGACCTGCGGCCAGGGATGTGGGGTCAGGCGGTCCTCAGCCCAGGTGTGGGGATGCTCCTGGGTTATTACAGAATCTGCTGCCTGTTTCACAGTCAGGACAACCAATCCACCCTCACTAGAGAGAACCTCTCCTGACATCTCTTCTTCTGGTAAGGACACTAATTTATTGTGGTGAACACAGCCTCGTGACCTCATCCAAACCTAAGTATCTTCCAAAAGGGGCTTCCCAGATGGCTCAGTTCAGTTAAGTTTAGTCGCTCAGTTGTGTCCGACTCTTTGCGACTCCATAAATCACAGCATGCCAGGCCTCCTTTTTCATCGCCATCTCCCAGAGTTCGCTCAGACTCACGTTCATCGAGTCTGATATCATCCAGCCATCTCATCCTCGGTCATCCACTTCTCCTCCTGCCCCCAATCCTTTCCAGCATCAGAGTCTTTTCCAATGAGTCAACTCTTCATATGAGGTGTTCAAAGTACTGGAGCTTCAGCTTTAGCATCATTCCTTCCAAAGAAATCCCAGGGTTGATCACCTTCAGAATGGACTGGTTGGATCTCCTTGCAGTCCAAGGGACTCTCGAGTCTTCTCCAACACCATAGTTCAAAAGCATCAATTCTTTGGTGCTCAGCCTTCTTCACAGTCTGACTCTCACATCCATACATGACTACTGGAGAAACCACAGCCTTGACTAGACGAACCTTAGTCAGCAAAGTAATGTCTCTGCTTTTGAATATAATATCTAAGTTGGTCATACTTTTTCTTCCAAAGAGTAAGTGTCTTTTAATTTCATGGCTGCAATCACCATCTGCAGTGATTTTGGAGCCCCCCAAAATAAAGTCTCACACTGTTTCCACTGTTTCCCCATCTATTTCCCATGAAGTGATGGGACCGGCTGCCATAATCTCGGTTTTCTGAATGTTGAGCTTTAAGCCGACTTTTTCGCTCTCCTCTTTCACTTTCATCAAGAGGCTTTTTAGCTCCTCTTCACTTTCTGCCATAAGGGTGGTGTCATCTGCATATCTTAGGTTATTGATATTTCTCCCAGAAATCTTGATTCCAGCTTGTGTTTCTTCCAGCCCAGTCTTTCTCATGATGTACTCTGCATAGGAGTTAAATAATCAGGGTGACAATATACAGCCTTTACATACTCCTTTTCCTATCTGGAACCAGTCTGTTGTTCCATGTCCAGTTTTAACTATTGCTTCCTGACCTGCATACAGATTTCTCAAGAGGCAGGTTAGGTGGTCTGGTATTCCCATCTCTTTCAGAATTGTCCAGAGTTTATTGTGATCCACAGAGTCAAAGGCTTTGGCATAGGCAATAAAGCAGAAATAGATGTTTTTCTGGAACTCTCTTGCTATTTCCATGATCCAGCGGATGTTGGCAATTTGACCTCTGGTTCCTCTGCCTTTTCTAAAACCAGCTTGAACATCAGGGAGTTCATGGTTCACGTATTGCTGAAGCCTGGCTTGGAGAATTTTTAGCATTACTAGCATGTGAGATGGCTCAGACTGTAAAAAATCTGCCTTTGGTGAAGGAGACCTGGGTTCCATCCCTGGGTTGGGAAGATACCCTGGAGGAGGACATGGCAATCTAATCCAGTATTCTTGCCTGAAGAATCCCATGGACAAGAGTCAGACACAATTGAGCAACTACCACACACACATACTTTCCAACGACCCCACTTCCAAACACCATCACACTTGGGATTGAGGTTTCAACACGTGAATTTGGGGTGGGGGGGACATAATTTAATCCAGAGAAAAAGGCCTGGACAAATATTTGTAGATGATAGGTGAAGAGAAAGGGAGGGTGGGAAGTTGCCAGGAGGGACCACTCAGTACCCCCCAGGATCCACTGGGCCCTCCATTCCCCTAAACTGTCATCTGAATTCAGTTTCCTGTGGATGCTGTGACAAATATTGAACAATTTGAAGAATGCAGATTTATTATCTTAAAGTGCGCAAGATCAGAATTCCAAAATGAGTCTCACTGGGCTAAAGTCAAGGGGTTGGCAGGGCTGTCCCCTTCGAAGTCCAGAGGGGAGAATTCATTCCTTGCCTTTTCCAGCTCCCAGAGGTCACTTGCATTCCTTGACTCGGGGACCCTTCCTTTGTCTTCAGAGCAAACAAGACTGAGCAAGTCTTTCTCAGGTTGCCATCTCTCTGTGTTCTGACCCAAATTGTTCCTTTTGTAAGGATCGTTGTGATTACATGGAGCCCACCCAGATACTCCAAGTTATCGCCATATTTTAAGGTCAGCTATGTATTTTTTTAGCATTAACTTATTGTTTTTTCTCATTTCCTTATGTATTTATTGACTGTGCTGGGTCTTTGCTATGGTGTGTAGGCTTCTCCAGTTGCAACACACAGGCTCTCTAGCTATGCATGTGGGCTCAGCAGCTGTGGCACACGGGTTTAGTTGCCCTATGGCATGTGGGATCTTCATTCCCCAACCAGGAATTGGATCCATGTCCCCGGCATTGGAAGACAAATTCTTAACCACTGGCCCACCAAGGAAGCATGATCTGCAATGTTAATTCCACTTGTAACTGTTATTCTTCCTTGCTATGTAGCGTAACATATTCACAGAGATAAGGATATGGGCATTGTTTATGAGGTTTATTGTAATAAAAAGTATATAACATAACATTTACCATTTTAAGTGTGTGACTCAGAAGCATCAGGTTCATTCAGATATTGTATAAACATCAGCACTATTTCTGGAACATTTTCATCACCCCAGACAGAAACTCTATAACCATAAAGCAGTAACAGAAGATATCTCACTGTGTATTTAGGCCTTTCTTTAATTCCGTTCAGCAGTGACTTGTGGTTTTCAATGTACAAGTCTTGGACCTCCCTGATTCAGTTTATTCCTAAGTATTTTATGCTGTTTTTTGATGCTGTTGTAAATAAAATTCTTTTCCTTAATTTCTCTATGGATTGTTCATTGCTCCTGGATAGAAATGCAGCAGATTTTTTATTTTGTTTTTTTATTCTGCAACTTTGCTGAATTTGTATACTGGTTCTAACAGCTTTTTGTGAGTTTTTAGGGTTTATTACACGTGGTAACTATCATCTCACCTTCTCCTGAAATGGTCACAGGACAGTCCCTCTCCTGTTCCTGAGCCCCCATAAACACCTCCCTTACCACTATCAGTGTCATTGACCCTACCTTGCCCTGGCCTATGTCTTATCTGTCTCCCAGGTGTCAGTGAGTATGGATTTGGTGACACTCATCTGCCTGCCCTCAGAACCTGTCACATTAGGGCCACTGGCAAATATTTGGGAATGAATAAATGAATGCTAACATCTATAAGCAGTTTCCTTTTTCTGGATCTTGGCGTTCGCAATGACAAACAGTTTTTGAAATGGCCATCCACATGAAAATAAAATACACAAAATGGGAAATCATTTAGTGAATAAACCTCAATGGATCAAAGAAATGCTTTGAAAGCAAGAAGGGATGTTGAGTTAGCCAAGATTAAAGGAATGGTGCCACTCTGTTCGACGAAGTATGCAGTGAGACGGCACCCACACACACACTCCAACACTGCTGGAGGCAGAGAAAACAGTGTGGCCTTTTTGCAAAGCAGTTTGAGAGTTCTTACCAAGGCCCTTTCAAAACCCATAGGACGGACGCCCCAAGTGTTTTCCTACAAATCTGTTGTAAGAAAATAACTGAGTATGGGTAAAAAGGTGTCCTCTTGTGACATGCTAAACAAATAAAGTAGCCTATTAACGTCTAAAAGTAGAAAATAGAATCAGAATAATGATGTTAGTGTCACAGGTCATAGCCTTAGGAAGCAGATAACAGGAATCCTGCAGATTCTTAATTAATTCAAATCTGCTAATGGATGCATGGGGACTGGAGAGATGGATGAATCAGGGATCAGGAGTGGCATGTGGCACCACAGTGGCATGTGTGACAGCCCTGTGGCACTGCGAGGGAAAGACACAGATCCCTGGGTCAACATGCTGGGAAGCCTGACACTGCTGATACAGCTTGGGAGGAAAGCGGATGTACACTTCTCCACTCAAGGCGAGGCCTGACTCTCTTGCAGAGAATCCAAAGGAACCCCAAGAACCATGTTAGTATTGGAGAGGAAATCGCAGGTTCTGGCCTCAGCTCCAGATGAAGACTTAGGGACCCGGCATCAACTGGGGAGGAATCCCCAGAGCCCCCTCACAACTCGCATGGAGACTGGCCTCTCCTGAGGCCACAGGGGCGGGTCTTTGAGGTCCCCATCGCAACTCTAGAGGAACCTGCCACAACACGAGAAAAACCAGGAGATTCTCCTCTGCAGACGAGATGAGGCACTTGTCTGCTTTGGCATCTCGGGGGCAATCAGCCCTTCCCTCTTGAGCCTTGAAAGAGTCCTTGACACCCTTATCTATAACCATAAAGCAGTAACAGAAGATATCTCACTGTGTATTTAGGCCTTTCTTTAATTCCGTTCAGCAGTGACTTGTGGTTTTCAATGTACAAGTCTTGGACCTCCCTGATTCAGTTTATTCCTAAGTATTTTATGCTGTTTTTTGATGCTGTTGTAAATAAAATTCTTTTCCTTAATTTCTCTATGGATTGTTCATTGCTCCTGGATAGAAATGCAGCAGATTTTTTATTTTGTTTTTTTATTCTGCAACTTTGCTGAATTTGTATACTGGTTCTAACAGCTTTTTGTGAGTTTTTAGGGTTTATTACACGTGGTAACTATCATCTCACCTTCTCCTGAAATGGTCACAGGACAGTCCCTCTCCTGTTCCTGAGCCCCCATAAACACCTCCCTTACCACTATCAGTGTCATTGACCCTACCTTGCCCTGGCCTATGTCTTATCTGTCTCCCAGGTGTCAGTGAGTATGGATTTGGTGACACTCATCTGCCTGCCCTCAGAACCTGTCACATTAGGGCCACTGGCAAATATTTGGGAATGAATAAATGAATGCTAACATCTATAAGCAGTTTCCTTTTTCTGGATCTTGGCGTTCGCAATGACAAACAGTTTTTGAAATGGCCATCCACATGAAAATAAAATACACAAAATGGGAAATCATTTAGTGAATAAACCTCAATGGATCAAAGAAATGCTTTGAAAGCAAGAAGGGATGTTGAGTTAGCCAAGATTAAAGGAATGGTGCCACTCTGTTCGACGAAGTATGCAGTGAGACGGCACCCACACACACACTCCAACACTGCTGGAGGCAGAGAAAACAGTGTGGCCTTTTTGCAAAGCAGTTTGAGAGTTCTTACCAAGGCCCTTTCAAAACCCATAGGACGGACGCCCCAAGTGTTTTCCTACAAATCTGTTGTAAGAAAATAACTGAGTATGGGTAAAAAGGTGTCCTCTTGTGACATGCTAAACAAATAAAGTAGCCTATTAACGTCTAAAAGTAGAAAATAGAATCAGAATAATGATGTTAGTGTCACAGGTCATAGCCTTAGGAAGCAGATAACAGGAATCCTGCAGATTCTTAATTAATTCAAATCTGCTAATGGATGCATGGGGACTGGAGAGATGGATGAATCAGGGATCAGGAGTGGCATGTGGCACCACAGTGGCATGTGTGACAGCCCTGTGGCACTGCGAGGGAAAGACACAGATCCCTGGGTCAACATGCTGGGAAGCCTGACACTGCTGATACAGCTTGGGAGGAAAGCGGATGTACACTTCTCCACTCAAGGCGAGGCCTGACTCTCTTGCAGAGAATCCAAAGGAACCCCAAGAACCATGTTAGTATTGGAGAGGAAATCGCAGGTTCTGGCCTCAGCTCCAGATGAAGACTTAGGGACCCGGCATCAACTGGGGAGGAATCCCCAGAGCCCCCTCACAACTCGCATGGAGACTGGCCTCTCCTGAGGCCACAGGGGCGGGTCTTTGAGGTCCCCATCGCAACTCTAGAGGAACCTGCCACAACACGAGAAAAACCAGGAGATTCTCCTCTGCAGACGAGATGAGGCACTTGTCTGCTTTGGCATCTCGGGGGCAATCAGCCCTTCCCTCTTGAGCCTTGAAAGAGTCCTTGACACCCTTGTTGCGACTCAAAAAGTTCCCTGCCATACCCGTTTCCACAAGAGAGGAACACCGAGGGTCCCGCCACAACTTAAGAGGAGCCCCGTTTTCCCCTGCTGAGCTCCAGGTGAGGTTCCCTTTCCCTGCTCCGTAGGGTAAGAATTCCCGGCATTCCCGTCACATCCCAAGAGGAGGCATTCTCTGCAGGAAAGTCGAGGTGAACTCCAGGAGTTGTGCCACCATTCCCCAAGACCCCCAAATGTCTCAGCCCACTCCAGATAAACATGATCTCCCTGTACTGCCTCGACTATCACCCCAAGCATCAGCTCACACCACCGTGGCACGTGTGACAGCCCTGTGGCACCTCGAGGGAAAGCCACAGATCCCTGGGTCAACTAGCCGGGAAGCCTGACACTGCTGCTACAGCTCTGGAGGAAAGCAAACGTGCACGTCTCCACTCGAGGTGAGGCCTGACTCCCCTGTGGAGACTCCAGAGGAACCCTAAGAACCATGTCAGCAGTGGAGAGGACACGTCAGGTTCTGGCCTCAGCTCCAGACAAGGAATTAGGGACCGGCGCCAGTGAAGGACGAATCCTGAGAGGCCCCTCCCAATTCACATGGAGACTGGCCTTTCCTGAGGCCAATGGGCGGGTTCCTGAGTTCCCTGCCTTAACTTGAGAGGAACCTGCCGCAACTCGAGAAAAACCAGGAGCTTCTCCATTCCAGGCGAGATGAGGCCCTTGTCCACTGCAGCATCTCGGGGGAAATCAGCCCTTCCCTCTTGAACCTCGAAAGGGTCCTTCACACAATTGCTGAGACTCAAGAAGTTCCACACCATATCCATCTCCAATCAAGAGGAACATCGAGGGTCCTGCCACAATTCAGTAGGAGACCCGTTTTCTCCTGCTCAGCTCCAGATGAGGGTCTCTTCCCCTGCTCCATCGGGAAAGGATTCCTGGCGCTTCCCTCGCATCCCGAGAGGAGGTGCTCGCACCAGGAGAGTTGAGAGGAATTCAGGGGTCTGACCACCTTTCTTAAAGACCCATAAAGGTCTCAGTCCACTGCAGATGACCCTGATTTCCCTGCACTTCCTCGACTGTCACATTGTGGGTCGACACACACCATGCTGGCACGTGCGACTGTGGCACCTCAAGGGAGAGCCACAGATCCCTTGGTCACCTCGCTGGGAAGCCAGACACTGCAGTTACAGCTTGGGAGGCAAGCAGATGGGCCTGTCTCCACTTGAGATGAGGCCTGACTCCCCTGTGGGGACTACAGAGGAACCCCAAGATCCATGTTAGCACTGGAGAGGACAGCTCAAGTTCCGGCCTCAGCCCCAGACAGAGGACTAAGGAGCTGGCACCGACTGGGAAGGAATCCCCAGAGTCCCCTCGCAACTCGCATGGAGACTGCCCTCTCCTGAGGCCACAGGGGCGGGTCCTTGAGTTCCCCATCGCAACTTGAGAGGAACTTGCTGCAACTCGAGAAAAACCAGGAGCTTCTCCCCTGTAGTGAGCTGAAGCCCTTGTCCACTGTGGCGTCTCAGGGGAAATCACCCCTTCCCTTTTGAACCTCAAAAGGGTCCCTTCACACCCTTGCTGCGACTCAATAAGTTCCACAACATACCCTTCCCCACTACAGAGGAAATGGGAGGGCCCACCACAACTCAAGAGGAGCCTCGTTTTCCCCTGCTCAACTCCAGATGAGGGTCCCTATTCCTGATCCGTCAGGAAAGGATTCCCTGCACTCCCTTTGCATCTGAAAAGCAGGCACTCTCCACATGAGAGTCGAGAGGAACTCCAGGGGTCACGCCCCCACTCCAAAAGACACCCAAATTTCTCAGTCCACTGCAGATGAACCTGATTTCCCTGCCCTGCCCTGACTGTCACCCCCGAGTATAGACTCACACCATGGGGGCACAAGTGACAGCCCTGTGGCACCTTGAGGAAAAGCCACAGATCACTGTGTCCACTCGATGGGAAGCCTGACACTGCTGCTGCACCTCGGGAAGAAAGTGGACTTGCATGTCTCCACGTGAGACGAGGCCTGACTTCCCTATGGAGACTCCCATGGAACCCCAAGATCCATGTCAGCACTGGCAAGGAAACCTCAGGTTCTGGCCTCAGCTCCAGACAGAGGACTGTAGAACCGACAATGACTGGGGAGGAGTCCCCAGAGAACCCTCGCAACTTGCATGGAGACTGGCCTCTCCTGAAGACACAGAGGCGGGTCACTCAGGTCCCCATCGTAAATTGAAAGGAACCTGCCGCAACTGTAGAAAAACCAGGAGATTCTCCCCTGCAGGCTAGCTGAGGCCCTTTTCCGCTGTGGCGGCATCTCAGGGGAAATCACTCCTTCCCTCTTGAACCTCGAAGGAGTCCCTTCACACCCTTGCTGAGACTCAAGAAGTTCCACGACATACCCGTTCCCACTCAAGAGGAACCCTGAGGGTTCCACTACAACTCAAGAGGAGCCCCGTTTTCCCCTGCTCAGCTCCAGATGAGGGTCCCTATCCCTGATCTGTCAGGAAAGGATTCCCAGCACTCCCCTCACATCCTAAGAGGAGGTGCTCTCCTCAGGAGAGTCGGGTGGAACACCAGGGTTCATGCCCCCATTCCAAAAGACCACCAAATATCTCAGTCCACTCCAGATGATCCTGATTTACCTGTACTGCCTCGACTGTCACCTCCAAGTATCGAATCACACCATGGGGGCACGTGTGACAGCCTTGTGGCACCTAGAGGGAAAGCCACAGATCCCTGTGTCCACTTGACAGGAAGACTGACACTGCTGCTGCACCTCAGGGGGAAAGCGGACATGCACATCTCCACGCGAGATGCTGCCTGATCCCCTGGGGAGGCTCCGAGGGACCCCAAGACCCATGTCAGCACTGGCGAGGAAAACTCAGGTTCTGGCCTGAGCTCCAGAAAGAGGACTAAGGACGCGTCACCAACTGAGGAGGAATCCCCAGAGGCCCCTCGAAACTCGCCCAGGGACTGGCCTCTCCTGAGGCCACAGAAGTTCCCTGAGGTCCCCATTGCAACTGTAGAGGAACGTGCCACAACTCGGGAAAAACCAGGAGATTCTCCCCTGCAGGCGAGCTGAGGCCCTTATCCATTGCGGTGTCTCGGGGGAAATAACCCCTTCCCTCTTGAACCTTGAAAGGGTCCCGTCACCTCTTGATGCAACTCAAGAATTTCCCCAACATACCCAACCCCACACGAGAAGAACCTCGAGGGTCCCGCCACAACTCAAGAGGAGATCTACTTTCCTCTGTCAAGCTCCACATGTGGGTCTCTTTCCCTGCTTCATCAGGAAAGGATTGCCAGCTCTCCACTCACATCCAAGAGGAGGCACTCTCCTCAGGAGAGTTGGGAGGAACCCCAGGGGTTGTGCCCCCATTCCAAAAGATCCCCAAATGTCTCAGTCCACGACAGATGAACCTGATTTCCCTGCATTGCCTCGACTGTCACACCCAAGTATCGACTCACACCACAGGGCATGTGTAACAGCAATGTGGCATGTTGAGGGGAAGCTACAAATCCCTGTGACAGCTCGAAGGAAAGCTTGACACTGCTGCTGCAGCTCGGGGGAAATTGGACGTGCAGTCTCCACTCAAGACCAGGCCTGACTCCCCTGTGGGGGCTCCAGGGGAACCCCAAGACCTATGTCAGCATGGGCGAGGAAAGCTCAGGCTCTGGCCTCAGCACCAGACGAGGACTGAGGACCCGGCAACAACTGGGGAGGAATTCCCAGAGGCTCCTGGCAACTGGCACGGAGACTGGCCTCTCCTGAGGCCACAGGGGCGGGTCCTTGTGGCCCCCATCGTAACTCAAGAGGACCCCACCGCAACTCAAGAAAAACCAAAAGCTTCTCCCCTGCAGGCCGGGTGAGGCCCGTGTCCGCTCTGACATCTTGGGGGAAATCAACCCTTCCCTTTTGAACTTCGAAAGAGTCCTTCACACTCTTGCTGCGATGCACGTAGTTCCCAACCCATCCATCCCCACTTGAGAGAAACTCCACAAGTCCCGCCACGACTCAAGAGGAGCCCCGTTTTCCCCTGCTCAGCTCCAGATGAGGGTCCCTTGCCCTACTCCATCGGTAAAGAATTCCCAGTGCTCCTCTCACATCCCAAGAGGAGGTGCTCTCAAGGAGAGTCGTGAGGAACTCCAGGGGTCGTGCCACCATTCCCCAAGACCATCAAATGTCTCAGTCTACTAGATAAACCTGATTTTTCTGCACTGCCTCGATTGTCATCACAGAGTATCAACTCACACCAAGGGGGCACATGTGACAGCCCTGTGGCACCTCGAGGGAAAGCCACAGATCCCTGTGTCCACTCGACGGGAAGCCTGACACTGCTGCTGCATCTCGAAGGGATAGGGACGTTCACGTCTCCATGCAAGATGAGGCCTGACTCCCCTGGGCAGACTCCTGAAGGATCCCAAGTTCCATGTCAGCACTGATGAGGAAACATCAGATTCCTGCCTCAGCTCCAGACAGAGGACTGAGGACGTGGCACTGACTGCGGAGGAATCCCCAGGAGCCTCTCGCAAATTGCATGGAGACTGGCCTCTCCTGAGACCACAGGGGCGGGTCCCTGAGGTTCCTGTCGCAAAACGAAGAGGAACCTACCGCAACTCCAGAAAAAAACAGGAGATCCTCCCCTGCAGGTGAGTCGAGGCCCTTGTCCACTGCGGCATTTTGGAGGAAATCCTGCCTTCCGTCTTGAACCTCGAAAGGCTCCCTTCACACCCTTACTGCAACACAAGAAGTTTCCCAACATACCTGTCTCCACTCGAAAGGAACACAGAGGGTCCTACAACAGTTCAAGAGGAGCCCCGTTTTCCCCTGCTCAGCTGCAGATGAGGATCCCTTTCCCTCTTCCGTTGGGAAAGGATTCCTGGCACTGCCCTCGCATCACAAAAGGAGTGCTCTCCCCAGAAGGGTCAGGAGGAACTCTAGGGGTCATGCCACCATTGTCAAAGTCCCCCAAATGTCTCAGTCCACTCCAGATGAACCTGATTGCCCTGCACTGCCTCAACTGTCACCTGACGATCGACTCATGCCATACTGGCACGTGTGACAGCCCTGTGGCACCTTGAGGGTAAGCCACAGATCCCTGTGTCCACTCCATAGGGAAGTCTGACACTGCTGCTGCAGCTTGGGAAGAAAGACCCGTGCACATCTCCACGCCAGACAAAGCCTGACTCCCTTGTGGAGGCTCTAGGGAAACTTGAAGACCCATATCAGCATAGGCTAGGAGAGTTCAGGCTCCAGCCTCAGCTCCAGACTAGAACTGAGGACCCGGCACTAACTGGGGAGGAATCCCTAGAGACCCCTTGCAACTAGCACAAAGACTGGCCTCCCCTGAGGCCACAGGGGCGGGTCCATGAGATCCCCATTGTAAATCGAGAGGACCCTGCTGCAACTCCAGAAATACCAGGAGCTTCTCCCCTGCAGGAAGGGTGAGGCCATTTTCCACTGCAGTGTTTTTGGGGAAATAACCCTTCCCTCTTGAACCTCGAAAGGGTCCTTCATACCCTTGCTGCAACCAACCACGTTTCCCGCCCCACCCATCCCCACTCAACAGGAACACCAAGGGTCCCACCACGACTCAAGAGGAGCCCACTTTTCCCCTGCTCAGATCCAGATGAGGGTCCCTTTCCCTGCTCCGTTGGGAAAGGATTCCCGGCACTCCTCTCCCATTCCAAAAGGAGTCTCTCTCTCCAGGAGAGTCGGGAGTAACATCAGGGGTCATGCCACCTTTCCCCAAGACCCCCAAATGTCTCAGTCCACTCCAAATGAACCTGATTGCCCTGCACTGCCTCGACTGTCACCCCAAGGATCAACTCGCGCCACGCTGGCACTTGTGACAGCCCTGTGGAATCTCGAGGGAAAGCCACAGATCCCTGTGTCTGCTCTATGGGAAGCCTGACACTGCTGCAGCAGCTCGGGAGGAAAGCAGCTGTGCACGTCTCCACTCGAGGCTTGGCCTGACTCCCCAGTGGAGGCTGCAGGGGAACAACAAGATCCATGTGAGTACGGGCGAGGAAAGATCAGGCTCGGGCCTCAGCTCCAGACAAGGAATGAGGACACTGCACCGACTGGGGAGGAATCCTCAGAGGCCCCTCACAACTCACACGGAGACTGGTCTCTCATGAGGCCACAGAGGCAGTTCCCTGATGACCCATGTAACTCGAGAGGACCCCGCGGCAACTAGAGAAAAACCAGGAGCTTCTCCCCTGCAGGCAGGGTGAGGCACTTGTCTGCTGCAATGTCTCAGAGGAAATCAACTCTTCCTTCTTGAACTTTGAACGGGTCCTTTGTGCCCTTGTTGTGACCCACGAAGTTCCCCGACCCACCCATCCCCACTGAAGAGGAACACTGAGGGTCCCGCTGAGACTCAAGAAGAGCCCCTTTTTACCCTGCTCAGCTCCAGATAAGGGTCCCTTTCTCTGCTCCATCTGTAATGGGTTCTCAGTGCTCCCCTCACATCCCAAGGGGAGGTGCTATTCCCAGGAGAGCTGTGAGGAACTCCAGGAGTTGTGCCACCATTTCCAAAGACTGGAAAATGTCTCAATCCACTCCAGATGAACCTTATTGACCTGCACTGCCTCGATTGTCATCCCAGAGTATCGGCTCACACCATGGGGGCACGTGTGACAGCCCTGTGGAACCTCGAGGGAAAGCCACAGATCCCTGTGTCCACTCAATGTGAAGCCTGACACTGCTACTGCACCTCGAGGTGATAGCAGACATGCACATCTCCATGTGAGACGCGGCCAGACTCCCGAGGGAACCCAAGATCCATGTCGGCACTGGCGAGGAAACATCACGTTCTGGCCTCAGCGCCAGATAGAGGATTGAAGACCTGGCACCGACTGCGGAGGAATGCTCAGTGGCCCCTCGCAACTCGCAAGGAGACTGGCCACTCCTGAAGCCACAGGGGCGGTTCCCTGAGGTCCTGGTCTCAACACGAGTGGAACCTGCCTCAACTCGAGAAAAACCAGGAGATTCTCCCCTTCAGGCGAGTTGAGGCCCTTGTCAGGTGCAGCATTTTGGAGGAAATCCTGCCTTCCCTATTGAACCTTGAAAGGGTCCCTTCACACCCTTGCTGGGACTCAAGAAGTTCCTTGACATACCTGTCTCCACTCAAGAGGAAAACAGAGGAACCTGCAGCAACTCAAGAGGAGCCTCGTTTTCCCCTGCTCAGCTCCAGATGAGGGTCCATTTCCCTGCTCCATCGCGAAAGGATTCCCAGTGCTCCATTTGCATCCCAAGAGGAGCCACTCTCCCCAGGAGAGTCGGGAGAAACTCCAGGGGTCGTGAAACCATTCCACAAGACACCTAAATGTCTCAGTCCACTCCAAACAAACCTGATTGCCCTGCACTGCCTCGACTCTCACCCTGAGGATTGACTCACGCCACGATGGCATGTGTGACAGCCCTTTGGAACCTCATGGGAAAGTACAGATCCCTGTGTCTGCTCGATTGGGAAGCCTGACACTGCTCCTGCAGTTCGGGAGGAAAGCGGTCGAGCAAGCCTCCACACGAGATGAGTCCTGACTCCCCTGTGGAGGCTTCAGGGGAAACCCAAGTCCCATGTCAGCACAGGCGAGGAAAGCTCAGGCTCTGGTCTCAGGTCCAGACGAGGACTGAGGACCTGTCACTGACTCGGGAGGAATCCTCAGAGGCCCCTCACAACTCGCACGGAGACTGGCCTCTCCTGAGGCCACAGGGGCGGGTCCCTGAGGTCCCCATCGTAACTCGAGAGGACCCTGCCGCAACTCGAGGAAAACCAGGAGCTTCTCTCCTGCAGGCGGGTTGAGGTTCTAGTACATTGCAACGTCTCGGGGGAAATCACTCCTTCCCTCTTGAACCTCGAAAGGGTCCTTCACACCGCTGCTGCGACACAGGAATTTTCCCGAGCCACCCGTCCGCACTCGAGAGGAACACCAAGGGTCCTGATGAGACTCAAGGGGAGACCCGTTTTCCCCTGCTCAGCTCCAGATGAGGGTCACTTTCACTGCTACGTCCGGAAAGGATTCCCAGCACTCCCCTCGCATCTCAAGAGGAGGTGCTCTCCCCAGGAGAATCGGGAGGAACTCCAGGGGTCATGCCACCATTCCCCAAGACACCCAAATGTCTCAGTCCACTTCAGATAAACCTGATTGCCCTGCACTGCCACGACTGTCACCTGGAGGATCAATTCACGCCATGCTGGCATTGTGACAGCCCTGTGGCACCTCGAGGAAAGCCACAGATCCCTGTGTCCGCTCGAATGGGAAGCCTGACACTGCTGCTGCAGCTCGGGAGGAAAGCAGTCCTGCACGTCTCCATGCAAAATGAGGCCTGACTACCGTGGAAGCTCCAGGGGAACTCCAAGACCCATGTCAGCACAGGCGAGGAAACCTCAGGCTCAGGCCTCAGCTCCAGACGAGGACTGATGACCCGGCACTGCCTGGGGAGGAATCCCCAGAGGCCCCTCTCAACTCACTCAGAGACTGGCCTCTCCTGAGGCCACAGGGGCAGGTCCCTGAGGTACCCATCATAATTCGAGAGGACCCCGCCGCAACTCGAGAAAAACCAGAAGTTTCTCCCCATCATGATTGGTGAGGCACTTGTCTGCCGTGGAATCTCGGAAAAATCACCCTTTCCCCCTTGAGCCACAGGCAGCTCCTGGTCTTGTTTTTGCTGACGGTTTAGTGCTTCTCTACCTTTGGCTGCAAAGAATATAATCAATTTGATTTCGATGTTGCCCATCTGGTGATGTCCATGTGTAGAGTCTTCTCTTGTGTTGTTGCAAGAGGGTGTTTGCTATGAGCAGTGCATTTCTTGGCAAAACTCTAATAGTCTTTGCCCTGCTTCATTCTGCATTCCAAGGCCAAATTTGCCTGTTACTCCAGGTGTTTCCTGACTTCCTACTTTAGCATTCCAATCCCTTATAATGAAAAGGACATCTTTTGTGGGTGTTCGCTATAAAAGGTGTCGTAGGTCTTCAGAAAACCATTCAATTTCAGCTTCTTCAGCATTACTGTTTGGGACATAGACTTGGATAACTGTGATATTGAATGGTTTGCCTTGGACACGAACAGAGATCATTCTGTCGTTTTTGAGATTGCATCCAAGTACTGCATTTCGGATTCTTTTGCTGACCACGATGGCTACTCCATTTCTTCTGAGGGATTCCTGCCCACAGTAGTAGATATAATGGTCATCTGAGTTAAATTCACCCATTCCAGTCCATTTTAGTTTGCTGATTCCTAGAATGTCGACGTTCACCCTTGCCCTCTCCTGTTTGACCAGTTCCAATTTGCCTTGATTCATGGACCTGACATTCCAGGTTCCTATGCAATATTGCTCTTTACAGCATCAGATCTTGCTTCTATCACCAGTCGCATGCACAACTGGGTATGGCTTTTGCTTTGGCTCCATCCCTCCATTCTTTCTGGAATTATTTCTCCACTGATCTCCAGTAGCATATTGGGTACCTAATGACCTGGGGAGTTCCTCGTTTGGCATCCTATCATTTTGCCTTTTCATACTGTTCATGGAGTTCTCGAGGCAAGAATACTGAAGTGGCTTGCCATTCCCTTCTCTAGTGGACCACGTTCTGTCAGCCCTCTCCACCATGACCCGCCCATCTTGGGTTGCCCCGCAGGCATGGCTTGGTTTCATTGAGTTAGACAATGCTGTGGTCCTAGTGTGATATGATTGCCTAGTTTTCTGTGAGTATGGTTTCAGTGTGTCTGCCCTCTGATGCCCTCTTGCAACACCTACCATCTTACTTGGCTTTCTGTTACCTTGAGCATGGGGAATCTCTGCTTGGCTGCTCCAGCAAAGGGGTATCCCCTTTAAGGGGTATCCCCTTAAAGCTGCAGTTCCTGACCTTCAATATGTGATTGCTCCTCTAGACCCTCCTGCGCCTGAGCAGCCACTGCTCCTTGGGTTCCTCCTCCTGGCCACTGGCCAAGGCCTCAGGCGTGGGTGGATCCTCCAGCTGCCGCTCCTGGCCTCGGGCTCGTGGTGGCTCCTCAGGGTCACTGCCCATGGCCATGAGTGTGAGGTGGCTTCTTCCGTCACCCGTGACCTTGGACGCACGTTGTCTCCGCCAGGCTGCCCCTACCCTCGGACGCAGGGTGTCTTCTCCCAGCCGCCCTTGACTTCAGATGTGGGGTGTCTCCTCCCGATCACCACTGACCCTGTATATGGGATAGCTGCTTTTGGTCACCGCCTCGACCTCAGAGACAGGGTAGCTCCACTTGGCCATTCTTATGCCATCACAGGCTGGCACTCTAGGCTGCTGCCCCTGACCATGGAGGTAGGGTAGCTCCTCTCAGTGGCACTTAGTTCACCGGCCCTGCTCTCACAGCTGCCCAATTTCCAAGACCCCCAAATGTCTCAGTCCACTCCAGAGGAACCTGATTGCCCTGCACTCTCTCACAACTTGCACAGAGACTGGCTTCTCATGAGGCCACAGGGTCGGGTCCCTGAGGTCCCTATGGTAACTCAAGAGGACCCCGCAGCAACTCATGAAAAACCAGGAGCTTCTCCTCTGCAGGAGAGGTGAGACTCTTGTCCTCTCGGCATTTTGGGGGAAATCACCCTTCACTTTTGAACCTCGAAATGGTCCTTCATGCCCTTGTTGCAACTCAAATAGTTCCCCGACCCATCCGTAAGCACTCGAGAGAAACATCGAGGGTCCTGCCATGACTCAAGAGGAGCCTCGTTTTTCCCTGCTCAGCTCCAGATGAGAGTCCCTTTCCCTGCTCCATTGTGAGAAGATTCCTGGTGCTCCCTTCGGATCTCAAGAGGAGGTGCTCTCCCCAGGAGATTCGGGAGGAACTCCAGGGGTCATGTCACTATTTCCCAAGACCGTCAAATGTCTCAGTCCACCCCAGATGAACCTGATTGCCCTGCACTTCCACGGTCGTCACCCGGAGGATTGGCTGACGCCACACTGGCACGTGTGACAGCCCTGTGGCACCTCGAGGGAAAGCCACAGATCCCTGTGTCTGCTCGAATGGGAAGCCTGACACTGCTAATACAGCTCCTGAGGACAGTGACTGTACACATATGCACACAAAATGAGGCGTGAATCCCCTGTGGAGGCTCCAGGGGAACCCCAAGACCCATGTCAGCACAGGCGAGGAAAGCTCAGGCTCTGGACTCAGCTCCAGATGAGGACTGAGTTCCCAGCACCGACTGGGGAGGAATCCTCAGAGGCCCCTTGCAACTCGCACGGAGACTGGCCTCCTAAGGCCACAGTGGCTGGACCCTGAGGTGCCAATTGTAATTTGAGAGGACCCCATCGCAACTCGAGAGGAACCAGGAGATTCTCCCCTGCAGTTGGGGTGAGGCCCTTGTCTGTTATGGCATATACAGGGAAGTCACCCCTTCCCTCTTGAACCTCGAAAGATTCCCTCACGCACTTGATGCGACCCACAAAGTTCCCCGAACCTCCCGTCCCCACTTGAGAGGAACACCTCGGGTCCTGCCGGGATTCAAGAGGAGCCCCATTTACCCTTGCTCAGCTCCAGATAAGGAGCCCTTTCCCTGATCCGTCGGGAAAGGATTCCCGGCACTTCCCTCGCACCGCAAGAGGAGATGCTCTCCCTAGGAGCGTCCAGAGGAACTCTTCAGGTCGTACAACCATTCCCCAAGACCCCCCAAATGTCTCAGTCCACTCCAGATGAAGCTGATTGCCTGCACTACCTCGACTGTCACACTGAGGATCGACTCATGCCACACTAGCATGTGTGACAGCCCTGTGGCACCTCTTGAGAAAACCACAGATCCCTGTGTCCGCATGACAGGAAGCCTGACACTGCTGCTGCTGCTTGGGAAAAAAGTGGCTGTGCACGTGTCCATGCGAGACGAGGCCTTACTCAACTGTGGATGTTACAGGGGAACCCAATGAGCCATGTCAGCATGGACCAGGAAAGCTCAGGCTCTGGTCTCAGCTCTAGAGAGGACTGAGGACCTGCAACCGAATGGGCAGGAATCCCCAGAGGGCCCTCGCAACTCAACGGAGACTGGCCTCTCCTGAGGCCACAGGGGCGGGTCCATGAAGTCCTCACTCAAGAGGTCCCCACCTCAACTGGAGAAAAACCAGAAGCTTCTCCCCTGCAGACTGGTTGAGGCCCTTGTCCACTGTGGCATCTTGGGGAAATCACCCCTTTATACTTGAACCTTGAAAGGGTCCTTCACGCCCTTGCTGTGACCCATGAAGTTCTCTGACCCACCCATCACCAGTAGAGAGGAACACCGTGGGTACGGCCACGACTCAACTGGAGCCCCGTTTTCCCCTGCTCAGTTCTAGAGGAGGGTCCCTTTCCCTTCTCTGTCAGGAAAACATTCCCAGCACTCCCCTCGCATCTCAAGGGGAGGCGCTCTCTCCCAGAGAGTCGGGAGGAAGTCCAGGGGTTGTGCCACCATTCCCCAAGACCTCCAGATGACTGAGCCCACTCCAGATGAACCTGATTGCCCTTCAGTGCCTCTAGTGTCACCCTGAGTATCGATCATGCCATGCTGGCACGTGTGACAACCTGTGGCACCCCGAAGGAAAGCCTCTAATCCCTGTGTCCGCTCAAATGGGAAAACTGGCAGTGCTGTGGCAGCTCGGGAGGAAAGTGGCCATGCACATCTCTATGCAAGACGAGTCCTGAGTCCCCTGTGGAGGCTCCAGGTGAACCCCAATACCCATGTCAGCATGGGCGAGGAAACCCCAGGGTCCAGCCTCAGATCCAGATGAGGCCTGAGGACCCGGCACCAACTGGGAAGGAATCCCCAGAGGCCCCTTGCAACTCGCACGGATACTGGCCTCTCTTGAGGCCACAGGGGTGTTTCCCTGGGGTCCCATCTTAACTTGAGAGGAGCCTGCTGCAAGTCGAGAAAAATAAGGAGCTTCTCCCCTGCAGATGGGCTGAGGCACTTGTACGCTGTGGTGTCTCAGGGAAAATAACCCCTTCCGTCATGAACTAGAAAAGGACCTTCACACCCTTGGTGAGACCAGTGAAGTTCCCCAACCCAACCGTCCACACCCGAGAGGAAAACCAAGGGCCCCGTCACGACTCAAGAGGAAGCCCATTTTCTCCTGCTCAGTTGAAGATGAGGGTCCCTTTCCCTGCTCCAACGGGAAAGGATTCCCAGCACTCCCCTCCCAACCCAAGAGGAGGCACTGTACCCAGAAAAGTCGGGAGGAACTCCAGGGGTCGTGCCACCATTACCCCAAACTCCCGAATAACTCCATCCACTCCAGATGAACGTGATTGCCCTGCACTGTCTCAACTGTAACCCCGAGGATCAACTCAGGCCATACTGGGATGGCTTTCCGCCCTGAGGCACCTTGTGGAAAAACCACATATCCCTGTGTCCCCTCGAATGGGAAGCCTGACACTGTTGCTACAGCTCAGGTGGAAAGCGCGGTGCACGTCTTCACACGAGACGATGCCTGTCACGACCCCTGTGGAGGCTCCAGGGGAACCTCAAGACACATGTCAGAACAGGTGAGGAAACCTCAGGCTCCAGCTTCAGCTCCACACGAGGACTGAAGACCCTGCACTGATGTGATAGGAATATCCAGAGGCCCCTCACAACTCACACGGAGACTGACCCCTCCTGATGCCACAGCAGCGGGTCCCTGGGGTCCCCGTTGTAACTCCAGAGGACCCCTCCACAACTCGAGAGAAACGAAGAGCTTCTCCCCTCTAGGCGGGGAGAGGCCCTTATCCACTGCGACGTCTTGTGGGAAATCACTCCTTCCCTCTTGAACTTTGAAAGGGTCCTTAACACCCTTGCTGTTACCCAGGAAGTTCCCCGACCCATCCACCGCCACTTGAGAGGAACACCAAGGGTCCCGCTGCAACTCAAGAGGAGCTCGTTTTCCCCTGCTCAGATCCAGAGGAGGGTCGCATTCCCTTCTCCATCGGAAAAGGATTCCTGCTGCTCTCTTCGCATCCCAAGAGGAGGCGCTCTACCCAGGAGAGTCGGGAGGAACTCCAGTGGTCGTGCTACCATTCCCAAAGACCCACAAATGTCTCAGTCCATTCCAGATGATCCTGATTGCCCTGCACTACCTCGACTGTCACCCCGAGGATCAACACATGCCACGCTGGCATGTGTGACAGCCCTGTGGCACCTTGAGAGAAAGCCACAGATCCCTATGTCTGCTGGACGTGAAGCCTGACACTGATGCTGCAGCCCAGGAGGAAAGCGGCCGTGCACGTCTCCAAGTGAGATGAGGCCTGTCTCCCATGTGGAGGCTCCAGGGGAGCCACAAGACCCATATCAGCACATGTGAGGAAAGCTCAGGCTCTAGCCTCAGCTCCAGACGAGGATTGAGGACCTGCACCAACTGGAGAGGAATCCCTAGAGGCCAGTCGCAACTCCCTCGGAGACTGGCCTCTCCTGAGATCACAGGTGAGGTCACTGAGGTCCCTATGGTAACTCGAGAGGACCCTGCTGCAACCAGAAGCTTCTCACCTGCAAGTGGGGTGAAGCCCTTGTCCACTGGGGCGTCTCAAGTGAAATCACCCCTTTTCTCTTGAACCTCAAAAGGGTCATTCACACCCTTGCTATGATCCACGAAGTTCCCCAACCCACTCGTCCCACACGAGAGGGACACCAAGGGTCCTACCGTGATTCAAGAGAAGACCCGTCTTCCCCTGTTAAACTACGGATGAGCATCCCTGTCCCTGCTTCATCAAGAATAGATTCCCAAATCTCCCCTCGCATCCCAAGTAGAGGTGCTGTCCCAAGGAGAGTCGGGAGGAACTCCAGGTGTCATGCCAACATTCCCAAAGACCACATATGTCTTAGTCCACTTCAGATAAATCTGATGGCACTTCTCTGCATTGACTTTTACCCCGAATATCAACTCACACCACGCTGGCACATGTGACTGCCCTGTGGCACCTCGAGGGAAAGCCAGAGATCCCTGTGTCTGCTCAAATGGGAAGCCTGTCACTGCTGCTACAGCTCGAGAAGAAAGTGGCCGTGCACTTCTCCACGTGAAATGAGGCCTGACTCCACTGTGGAAATCCAGGGGAACCCCAAGACCCATGTCAGCACGGGCGAGGAAACCTCAGCCTCTGGCCTCCAGATGAGGACTAAAGACCTGGCGCTGACAGGGGAAGAATCCCCAGAGGCCCCTCACAACTCACACGGAGACTGGCCTCTCCAGAGGCCACAGGGTCGGGTCCCTGAGGTCCTCATCGTAATTCGGGAGGACCCTGCCGAAACTCGTGAAAAACCAGGAGCTTTTCACCTGGAGGAGGGGTGAGGGCCTTGTCCTCTCTGCCGTCTCAGTGGAAATCACCCCTTTCTCTTGAACTTGAAAAGGACCTTCACACCCTTGCTGTGACCCACGAAGTTGCCCAACCCAGCCATCCCAACTCGAGAGGAACACCGAGGGATTTGCCAGGAATCAAGGGGGTCCCATTTTGTGCAGCTCAGCTCCAGTTGAGGGTCCCTTTACCAGCTCCGTGGGGAAAGGATTTCTGGCAGTCCCCTTGCATCCCAAGAAGAGGCTATCTCTTCAGGAGAGTCTGGAGGAATCCAGGGTTTGTGCCACATTTCCCAAGACCCCCAAGTGCCACAGTCCACTCCAATGAACACTGATTGCCCTGCACAGCCTCAACTGTCACCCAAAAATTGACTCACGCCACGATGGTACCTTTTACAACCCTGTGGCCCCATGAGGGCAAGCCACAGATCCCTAAGTCTGCTCGACAAGAAGCATGACACTGATGCTGCAGCTTGGGCATAAAGTGGCTGTGCACGTCTGCATGCGAGACGAGGCCAGACTCCCCAGTTTGGGCTCCAGTTGATCGCCAAGACCCATGTCAGCATGGGTGAGGAAAGCTCAGGCTCCAGCCTCAGCTCCAGACAAGGACTGAGGACCCGGCACCGACTGGGGAGAATCCCCAGAGGCTCCTCGCAACTCAGACGGAGTATGGCTTCTCCTGAGGCAAAAGTGGTGGGTCACTGTGTCCCTGTCATAATTTGTGAGGACCCTGTTGCGACTTGAGAAAAACCAGGAGCTTCACCCCTGCAGGCTGGGTGAGTCCCTTGTCCACTGTGGCGTCTAGGGGAAATCATCCCTTCCCTCCTGAACCTTGAAAGGCTCCTTCACACACTTGCTGCGACCCATGAAGTTCCCCAACTCACCCGTCCCCACGCGAGAGAAAAACCGAGGGTCTCGCCGTGACTCAAAGCGAGCCGCACTTTCCCCTGCTCAGCTCCAGATGAGGGTCCCTTTCCCTGCTCTGACGGGAAAGAATTCCCGACGCTTCCCTCACATCCCAAGAGGAGATGCTCGTTCCAGGAGAGTCAGGAAGACCTAAAAGCGTCGTGCCACCATTCCCCAAGACCACCAGATGCCTCATTTCACTCCAGATGAACCTGATTGCCCTGCACTGCCTCGACTGTCACCTCGAGGATTGACTCATGTCATGCTGGCACATGTTACAGCCCTGTGGCAACTCGAGGTCGAACCACAGATCCTTGTGTCCGCTCGATGGGGAGCCTGACACTGCTGCTGCAGCTTGGGATGAAAGTGGCTGTGCACGTCTCCATGAAGACGATGCCTAAATCCCCTGTGGAGGCTCAAGGGGAAGCACAAGACCCATGTCAGCCCGGGCGAGGACAGCTCAGGCACCGGCCTCAGCTCCAGACGAAGAATGAGGAGCCAGGGCTTTCTGAGGAGGAATACCAAAGGCCCCTCGAAACTCGAATGGAGACTCATCTCTCCTGAGGCCAAAGGGGCGGTTCCTTGAGGTCCTCGTCGTAACTCGAGAGGACCCCCGCTGCAATTTGTGAAAAACCAGGAGTTTCTCCCTTGCTGGAGGGGTGACCCCATTGTCCGCTGCGGCATCTCGGGGGAAATCATCCTTTCCCTCTCAAACTTCGAAAGGGTTATTCAAACCCTGGCTGCCACACGAAGTTCGCAGACCCACCCTTCCCCACTCAAGAGGAACATCAAGGGTGCTGCTGCAACTCAAGAGGAACCCCGTTTTCCCCTGCTCATCTCCAGATGAGCATCCTTTACCTGTTCCATCGGGAAAGGATTCTCAGTGCTCCCCTCACATCCCAAGAGGAGGCACTCGCCCAGGGAGAGTCGGAAGAAACTCCAGGGGTCGTGCCACCATTACCCAAGACCCCATGATGCATAAGTACAGTCCAGCTAAACCTGTTTGCCCTGCACTGCCTCGAATGTCACCCCTAGGATCAACACACGCCACGCTCGCACGTGTGACAACACTGTGACACCTCAAGGGCAACCCACAGATCCCTGTGTCTGCTCGATGGGGAACCTGACACTGCTGCTGCACCTCGGGAGGAAAGCGGCCATGCACGTCTACTTGTGAGACGAGGCCTGAATCCCCTGTGGAGGCTCCAGGGGTACCCCAAGACACATGTCAGTTCAGGTGAGGAAATCCCCAGCTTGGCCTCATCTCCAGATGAGGACTGAGGACACGGCGTCGACTGGGGAGGAATCCCTAGAGGGCCTGGCAACTCGCATGGAGATTGGCCTCTCCTGAGGCCACAGGGGTGGGTCACTGGGGTCGCCATCATAACTTGATAGGACCCCTCCGCAACTCGAGAAAAACCAGGAGCTACTCCCCTGCAGGCGTGTAGAGGCCCTTGTCTGCTGCCGCGTCTGGGGAAAATCACCACTTCCCTCTTGAATTTTGAAAGGGTACTTCACACTCTTGCTGCGACCCACGAAATTCCCTGACCCACCCGTTTCCACTTGAGTGGAGCACCGAGGGTCCCACTGCGACTTAAGAGGAGTCCCGTTTTCCCCTGCTCAGCTCCAGATGAGGTTACCTTTCCCTGCTCTGACGGGAAAGGATTGCCGGCGCTCCCCTCACATCCCAAGAGGTGGCACTAGCCCCAGGTGAGTCGGTAGGAACTCTGGGGGTGGTGCTACCATTCCCGAAGACCCCCAGATGCCTTAGTCCACTCCAGATGAACTGGATTGCCCTGCACTTCCTCAAATGTCACCCTGCAGATAGATTCATGCCACGCTGGCATGTATGACAGCCCTGTGGCACCTCAAGGGCAAACCACAGATCCCTGTGTGCTCTCGAAGTGGAGCCTGACACTGCTGCTGCAGCTCGGGAGGAGAGCAGTCGTGCACGTCTCCACGAGAGACGAGGCCTGACTCCCCTGTGGAGGCTCCAGAGGAACCACAAGACCCATGTCCGCATGGGCAAGGAAAGCTCTGGCTCTGGCCTCAGCTCCAGTCGAGGTCTGAGTATCCAGTGCAGACTGGTGAGGAAACCCCAGAGGCCCTTTGCAACTTGCACAGAGACTGGCCTCACCTAAGGCCACAGGGGAGGGTCCCTGAAGTCCCCATTGAAACTCTAGTAAAACCCGCTGCAACTCGAGAAAAACCAGGAGCTTCTCCCCTGCAGGCTGGCTGAGGTCCTTGTCTGCTGTGGTATCTCGGGGAAAATCACCCCTTCCCTCTTGAACCTTGAAAGGGTCCTTCACACCCTTGCTGCGACCCACAAATTTCCCCGACCCTCACATCCTCACTGGAGAGGAACACCGAGGTCCCCATCGCAACTCAAGAGGAGCCCCGTTTTCCATTGTTCAACTCCAGATCAGAGTCTCTTACCCTGCTCCGTCGGGACAGGATTCCCGGCACTCCCCTCGCATCCCAAGTGGAAGCACTCGCCCCACAAGTGTCGGCAGGAACTCCAGGGGTCGTGCCACCATTCCCCATTTAAGTTCAGTCGTTCAGTCATGTTCAACTCTTCGCATCCCCATGAATTGCAGCACACCAGGCCTCCCTGTCCATCACCATCTCCCAGAGTTCATTCAGACTCATGTTCATCGAGTAATTGATGCCATCCAGCCACCTCATTCTCTGTCGTTCCCTTCTCTTCCTGCCCCCAATCCTTCCCAGAATCAGAGTCTTTGCCAGTGAGTCAACTCTTCGTGTGAGTTGGCCAAAATACTGGAGTTTCAGCTTTAGCGTCATTCCTTCCAAAGAAATCCAGGGCTGATCTCCTTTAGAATGGACTGGTTGGATCCCCTTGCAGTTCAAGGGACTCTCAAGAGTCTTCTCCAACACCACAGTTCAAAAGCATCAATTCTTCGGCACTCAGCCTTCTTCACAGTCCAACTCTCACATCCATACATGACTACCGGAACAACAATAGCCTTGACTAGAGGGACCTTAGTCGGCAAAGTAATGTCTCTGCTTTTGAATACATTATCTAGGTTGGTCATAACTTTTCTTCCAAGGACTAAGCCTCTTTTAATTTCATGGCTGCAGTCACCATCTGCAGTGATTTTGGAGCCCCCAAAAATAAAATCTGACACTGTTTCCACTGTTTCCCCATCTATTTCCAATGAAGTGATGGGACCGGATACCATGATCTTTATTTTCTGAATGTTGAGCTTTAAACCAACTTTTTCACTCTCCTCTTTCACTTTCATCAAGAGGCTCTTTAGTTCTCCATTTTCTGCCATAAGGGTGGTATCATCTGCATATATGAGGTTATTGATATTTCTCCCGGCAATCTTGATTCCAGCTTGTGTTTCTTCTAGTCCAGCATTTCTCATGCTGTACTCTGCTTAGAAGTTAAATAAGCAGTGTGACAATATACAGACTTGATGTACTCCTTCTCCTATTGGGAACCAGTCTGTTGTTCCATGTCCAGTTCTAACTGTTGCTTTCTGACCTGCATACAGAAATTTTCTGAATGTTGAGCTTTAAACCAACTTTTTCACTCTCCTCTTTCACTTTCATCAAGAGGCTCTTTAGTTCTCCATTTTCTGCCATAAGGGTGGTATCATCTGCATATATGAGGTTATTGATATTTCTCCCGGCAATCTTGATTCCAGCTTGTGTTTCTTCTAGTCCAGCATTTCTCATGCTGTACTCTGCTTAGAAGTTAAATAAGCAGTGTGACAATATACAGACTTGATGTACTCCTTCTCCTATTGGGAACCAGTCTGTTGTTCCATGTCCAGTTCTAACTGTTGCTTTCTGACCTGCATACAGACTTCTCAAAAAGCAGTTTAGGTGGTCTGGTATTCCCATCTCTTTCAGAATTTTCCACAGTTTATTGTGATCCGTCAAAAGCTTTTGCAAAGTCAATAAAGCAGAAGTAGATGTTTTTTTTCTGGCATTCTCTTGCTTTTTCCATGATCCAGCGGATGTTGGCAATTTGATCTCTCATTCTTCTGCCTTTTCTAAAACCAGCTTGAACATCAGGGAGTTCATGGTTCACGTATTGCTGAAGCCTGGTTTGGAGAATTTTGAGTATTACTTTACTATCATGTGAGATGAGTGCAATTGTGCGGTAGTTTGAGCATTCTTTGGCATTGACTTTCTTTGGAATTGGAATGAAAACTGATCTTTTCCAGTCCTGTGGCCACTGCTAACTTTTCCATTTTGCTTTCATATTGAGTGCAGTACTTTCAAAGCATCATCTTTAAGGATTTGAAACAGCTCCACTGGAGTTCCATCAGCTCCAGTAGCTTTGTTCGTAGTGATGCTTTCTAAGGCCCACTTGACTTCACATTCCAAGATGTGTGGCTCTAGATTAGCGATCACATCATCATGATTATCTGGGTCGTGAGGATCTTTTTTGTACAGTTCTTCCGTGTATTCTTACCACCTCTTCTTAATATCTTCTGCTTCTTTTAGGTCCAGAACATTTCTGTCCTTTATCGAGCCCATCTTTGACTGAAATGTTCCCTTGGTATCTCTAATTTTCTTGAAGAGATCTCTAGTCTTTCCCATTCTGTTCACTTCCTCTATTTCTTTGCATTGATCACTGAAGAATTTTTTCTTATCTCTTCTTGGTATTCTTTGGAACTCTGCATTTAGATGCTTATATCTTTCCTTTTCTCCTTTGCTTTTCACTTCTCCTCTTTTCACAGCTATTTGTAAGGCCTCCCCAGACAGCCATTTTGCTTTTTTGCATTTCTTTTCAATGGGGATGGTCTTGATCCCTGTCTCCTGTACAATGTCACGAACCTCCATCCATAGTTCATCAGGCAATCTATCTATCAGATCTAGGCCCTTAAATCTATTTCTCACTTCCACAGTATAATCATAAGGGATTTGATTTAGGTCATACCTGAATGGTCTAGCGGTTTTCCTTACTTTCTTCAATTTGAGTCTGAATTTGACAATAAGGAGTTCATGATCTGAGCCACAGTCAGCTCCTGTTCTTGTTTTCATCGACTGTATAGAGCTTCTACATCTTTGGCTTCAAAGAATATAATCAGTCTGATTTTGGTGTTGACCATCTGGTGATGTCCATGTGTAGAGTCCTCTTGTGTTGTTGGAAGAAGGTACTTGCTATGACCAGTGCATATTCTTTGCAAAACTCTATTAGTCTTTGCCCTGCTTAATTTCACATTCCAAGGCCAAATTTGTCTGTTACTCCAGGTGTTTCTTGACTTCCTACTTTTGCATTCCAGTCCCCTATAATGAAAAGGACATCTTTTTTGGGTGTTAGTTCTAAAAGGTCTTGTAGGTCTTCATAAAACCGTTCAACTTCAGCTTCTTCAGCATTACTGGTTGGGGCATAGACTTGGATAACTGTGATATTGAATGGTTTGCCTTGGACACGAACAGAGATCATTCTGTCGTTTTTGAGATTGCATCCAAGTACTGCATTTCGGATTCTTTTGTTGACCACGATGGCTACTCCATTTCTTCTGAGGGATTCCTGCCCACAGTAGTAGATATAATGGTCATCTGAGTTAAATTCACCCATTCCAGTCCATTTTAGTTTGCTGATTCCTAGAATGTCGACGTTCACCCTTGCCCTCTCCTGTTTGACCAGTTCCAATTTGCCTTGATTCATGGACCTGACATTCCAGGTTCCTATGCAATATTGCTCTTTACAGCATCGGATCTTGCTTCTATCACCAGTCGCATGCACAACTGGGTATGGCTTTTGCTTTGGCTCCATCCCTTCATTCTTTCTGGAATTATTTCTCCACTGATCTCCAGTAGCATATTGGGTACCTAATGACCTGGGGAGTTTCTCTTTTGGTATCCTATCATTTTGCCCTTTTAGACTGTTTATGGGGTTCTCAAGGCAAGAATACTGAAGTGGCTTGCCATTCCCTTCTCCAGTGGACCACGTTCTGTCAGCCCTCTCCACCATGACCCGCCCATCTTGGGTTGCCCCGCAGGCATGGCTTGGTTTCACTGAGTTAGAGAATGCTGTGATCCTAGTGTGATATGATTGCCTAGTTTTCTGTGAGTATGGTTTCAGTGTGTCTGCCCTCTGATGCCCTCTTGGAACATCTACCATCCTACTTGGGTTTCTTTTACCTTGGGCGTGGGGTATCTCTTCTTGGCTGTTCCAGCAAAGCACAGCTGCTGCTTCTTACCTTGTACGAGGGTATCCCCTTAAGGCTGCCATTCCTGACCTTCAATGTTGGATAGCTCCTCTAGGCCCTTCTGTGCCTGTGCAGCCAGGGTTCCTTGGTTTGCACCTCCTGGCTGCTGGCCCAGCCCTCGGTCGTGAGTGGCTCCTCCCAGCTGCCTCACCTGGCCTCGGGTTCAGGTTGGCTCCTCAGGGTCACCACCCCTGGTCTCTGGCTTGAGGTGGCTTCTCCCAGCTGCCTCTGAGCTCGGACGAGGCGTAGCTCCTCCCAGACGCTGCGCCTTACCTCGGACTTGGGGTGTCTCCTCCCATCCGCCATCCCTGACCTCGGAAGCGGGGAAGCTTCTCTCACCACCACCCTTGACCTTAGAGGCGGTGTAGCTCCTCCCGGTTGCCACTGACCTCAGACACAGGGTAGTTCCTCCCAGAAGATGCAGGGGTGCTCCTCTCGGCCGTTCCTGCACTGTAGCAACCTGGCACTCTTGGCCGCTGCCCTGACCTCGGACGTCGGGTAGTTCCTCACAGCCGTGGTCATTGTGCCCGCACGCCACCTCCACCGGCCAAGACTGCCAAATACCTCAGTCCACTACAAATGAAACTGATTGCCCTGCACTGCCTCGACTGTCACCCCAAGGATTGACTCACGCCACACTGATATGTGTGACAGCACTGTGGCACCTCGAGGTCAAGCCACACATCCATGTTTCCACGTGACAGGGAGCCTGACACTGCTGCTGCAGATCAAGAGGAAAGCGGCCTTGCATGTCTCCTCACAAGACAAGGCGTGACTCCCGGTGGAGGGGAGTCCCTCCCCTGTGGAGGCTCCAGAGGAACCTCAAGACCCATGTCAGCACGGGTGAGGAAAGCTCAGGCTGCAGTCTCAGCTCCAGATGATGACTGAGGAGCCAGCAGTGACTGGGGAGGAATCCCCAGAGGCCCCTCACAACTCGCTCGGAGACTGGCCTCTCCTGAGGCCAAGGGGACAGGTCCCTGGGGTCCCCGTCGTAACTCAAAAGGACCTCGCAACAATTCGAGACAAATCAGAAGTTTCTCCCTGCAGGTAGAGTGAGCCCTTGTCCTCTCCGGCAACACGGTGGAAATCACCCCTTCCCTCTTGAACCTTGAAAGGCTCCTTCAAACCCTTGCTGTGACCCACGAAGTTCCCTGACCCACTCGTCCCCACTCGAGAGGAACACCAAGGGTCCTGCCACGACTCAAGAGGAGCCCCGTACTTCTGTGCCTGTGCAGCCAGGGTTCCTTGGTTTGCACCTCCTGGCTGCTGGCCCAGCCCTCGGTCGTGAGTGGCTCCTCCCAGCTGCCTCACCTGGCCTCGGGTTCAGGTTGGCTCCTCAGGGTCACCACCCCTGGTCTCTGGCTTGAGGTGGCTTCTCCCAGCTGCCTCTGAGCTCGGACGAGGCGTAGCTCCTCCCAGACGCTGCGCCTTACCTCGGACTTGGGGTGTCTCCTCCCATCCGCCATCCCTGACCTCGGAAGCGGGGAAGCTTCTCTCACCACCACCCTTGACCTTAGAGGCGGTGTAGCTCCTCCCGGTTGCCACTGACCTCAGACACAGGGTAGTTCCTCCCAGAAGATGCAGGGGTGCTCCTCTCGGCCGTTCCTGCACTGTAGCAACCTGGCACTCTTGGCCGCTGCCCTGACCTCGGACGTCGGGTAGTTCCTCACAGCCGTGGTCATTGTGCCCGCACGCCACCTCCACCGGCCAAGACTGCCAAATACCTCAGTCCACTACAAATGAAACTGATTGCCCTGCACTGCCTCGACTGTCACCCCAAGGATTGACTCACGCCACACTGATATGTGTGACAGCACTGTGGCACCTCGAGGTCAAGCCACACATCCATGTTTCCACGTGACAGGGAGCCTGACACTGCTGCTGCAGATCAAGAGGAAAGCGGCCTTGCATGTCTCCTCACAAGACAAGGCGTGACTCCCGGTGGAGGGGAGTCCCTCCCCTGTGGAGGCTCCAGAGGAACCTCAAGACCCATGTCAGCACGGGTGAGGAAAGCTCAGGCTGCAGTCTCAGCTCCAGATGATGACTGAGGAGCCAGCAGTGACTGGGGAGGAATCCCCAGAGGCCCCTCACAACTCGCTCGGAGACTGGCCTCTCCTGAGGCCAAGGGGACAGGTCCCTGGGGTCCCCGTCGTAACTCAAAAGGACCTCGCAACAATTCGAGACAAATCAGAAGTTTCTCCCTGCAGGTAGAGTGAGCCCTTGTCCTCTCCGGCAACACGGTGGAAATCACCCCTTCCCTCTTGAACCTTGAAAGGCTCCTTCAAACCCTTGCTGTGACCCACGAAGTTCCCTGACCCACTCGTCCCCACTCGAGAGGAACACCAAGGGTCCTGCCACGACTCAAGAGGAGCCCCGTTGTCCCCTGCTCAGCTCCAGATGAGTGTCCCTTTCCCTGCTCCATCTGGAAAGCAGTTCCGGTGCTCCCCTCGCATCTCAAGAGGAGGCACTCGCCCCAGGAGAGTCGGGAGAAATTCCAGCTGTCTTTCCACCATTCCCCAAGACACCCAAATGCCTCAGTCCACTCCAGATAAAACTGATTGCCCTGCATTGCCTCGACTGTCACCTTGAGGATCAACTCGTGCCACGCTTGCACGTATGACAGCCCTGTGTCATCTCGAAGGCAAGCCACAGATCCCTTTGTCCGCTCGACAGGGAGCCTGACAGTGATGATGCAGCTTGGCAGGAAAGCAAACGTACATGTATCCATGAGAGACGAGGACTGACTCCCTTGTGGAGGCTCCAGGGGAACCCCAGGACCCATGTCAACATGGGCAAGGAAGCTCAGGCTGAGGCCTCAGCTCCAGATGAGGACTGAGGTCCCGGCGCCGACACTGGAGGAATGCCCAGAGGCCGCTCACAGCTCACACGGAGACTGGCCTCTCCTGAGGCCAGAGGGGTGGGTCCCTGGGGTCCCTGTCATAACTCAAAAGGATGCTGCCTCAGTTCGAGAAAAAGCAGAAGCTTCTCCTCTGCAGGCATGTTGAGGCTCTTGTCCACTGCGGCACCTCAGGGGAAATCACGCCTTCTCTCTTGAGCCTTGAAAGGCTCCTACTTGCTGCGACCCACGAAGTTCCCCGACATAACCGACCCCAATTGAGAGGAACACTGAGGTTCCCGCCACAACTCAAGAGGAGCCCTGATTTCACCTTCTCAGCTTGAAATGAGGGTCCCATTCCCTGCTCCATCTGGAAGGGATTACCGGCACTCCCCTCGCATCCCAAGAGGAGACTCTTGCCCCAGGAGTGTCAGGAGGAACTCCAGGGTTCGTGCCACCATTCCCCAAGACCCTCGAATGCCTCAGTCCAATCCAGATGAACCTGATGCCCTGCACAGCCTGGCCTGTCACCACGAGCATTGACTCACACCACGCTGGCACGTGTGACAGCCTGGAAGCACCTTGAGGGCAAGCAACACATCTCGATGTCCGCTCGACAGGAAGACTGACAATTCTGCTGCAGCTCTGGAGGAAATCGGCCATGCACGTCTCCAAGCGAGGCGAGGCATGACTCCTCTGTGGACGATCCAGGGGAACCCAATGAACCATGTCAGCATGGACGAGGAAAGCTCAGGCTCCAGCATCAGCCTCAAACGTGGACAGAGGACCCGGTGTTGACTGAAGAGGAATCCCCAGAGACCCCTCACAACTCTCAGGGAGACTGGCCTCTCTGGAGGCCAAAGGGGAGATTCCCTGGAGTCCCCTCGTAACTTGAGAGGACCCCGCTGCAACTCGAGAAAAACCAGGAGCTTCATCCCTGCAGACGGGGTGAGTCCCTTGTCCACTGCGGCATCTAGGGTGAAATCACTCCTTCCTTATTGAACCTCGAAAGGCTCCTTCACACCCTTGCTTTGACCCCAGAAGTTCCCTGACCAACCCGTCCCCACTCTAGAGGAACCCCGAGGGTCCCGCCTTGACTCAAGAGGGGCCCCATTTTCCCCTGCTCAGCTCCAGGTGAGGGTCCCTTCCCCTTCTATGTCTGGAAAGGATTCCTGGCGTTCCCCTCACATCCCAAGAGGAAGCGCTCGGCCCAGGAGAGTAGGGAGAAAATCCAGTGTTCGTGCTACTGTTCTCCAAGACCCCCAAATGCTTTAGTCCACTCCAGATGAACCTGATTGCCCTTCACTGCCAGGTCTGTCACCCCGAGGATCGACTCACGCCAGGCTGGCACTTGTGACAGCCCTGTGGCACCTTGAGGGTAAGCGACAGATCTCTCTGTCCACTCGACGGGGAAACTGACACTGCTGCTGCATCTCGGGGGGAAAGCAAATGTGCACGTCTCCACACGAGACGAGGCCTAACTCCCTTGTGGAGGCTCCAGGAAAAATCCAAGTCCCAAGTCAACACGGGCAAGAAAAGCTCAGGCTCTGGCCTCAGACCCAAACGAGGGCTGAGGACTCAGTGCTGACTCTAGAGGAATGCCCAGAGGCTGCTCGCAGCTTCCATGGAGACTGGCCTCTCCTGAGGCCACAGGCGTGGGTCCCTGGGGTCCCCATCGTAACTCAAGAGGCCCCTACCACAACTCGAAGAAAACCAGGAGCTTCTTTCCTGCAGGTGGGGTGAAGCCCTTGTCTTCTGCGGCATCTCAGGGGAAATCACCTCTTCCCTCTTGAACCTCGAAAGGCTCCTTCACACCCTTGCTGCGACCCACAAAATTCCCTGTCCCACCCATCCCAACTCGAGAGGAACACCGACCATCCCGCCACGACTCAAGAGGAGCCCCGTTTTCCCCTGCACAGGTGAGAGTTCCCCAAGAACCCCAAATGACACAGTCCACTCCAGATGAACCTGACTGTGCTGCACTGCCTCGACTGTCACTCCGACGATCGACTCACACCACGCTGGCACATGTGACAGCCCTGTGGCACATCGAGGGCAAACCACAGATCGCTGGGTCGGCTCAACAGGGAGCCTGACACTGCTGCTACAGCTCGGGAGAAAAGCAGCTGATCCCGTCTCCTTTGGGGACGAGGCCTGATTCCCTTGTGGAGGCTCCAGGGGAACCCCAAGACCCATGTCAGCATGGGTGAGGAAAGCTCAGACTCTGGCCTCAGCTCCAGACAAGGAGTGAGGACGCTGCCCTGACTTTGGTAGCATGCTCAGAGGCCCCTCTCAACTCCATCTGAGACTAGGCCTCTCCTTAGGCTACAGGAGCGGGTCCCAGGGGTCCCCTTCTTAACTCGAGAGGACCTCTCCACAACTCGAGAAAAACCAAGAGCTTCTCCCCTGTAGGCATGGTGAGGCCCTTGTTCAATGAGGTGGCTCATGAGAAATCACCCCTTCCCTCTTGGACCTCAAAAGGCTTCTTCACAAGATTGCTGCAACACACGAAGTTCCTCGACACATCTGTACCCACTCGAGAGGAACACTGACCGTCCTGCCATGACTCAAGAGGAGCCCTGTTTTCCCCTGCTCAACTCCAGATGAGGATCCCTTTTCCTGCTACATCAGAAAAGGAATCCTGGCACTCCGCTCACATCCCAAAAGGAGGCGCTCGCCCCAGGAGAGTCGGGAGGAACTCCAGGCATCATGCCACCATTCCCCAAGAACCCCAAATGCCTCAGTTCACTCAAGATGAACGTGATTGCCCTACATTGTCTCGACTGTCACTCCAAGAATTGACTCATGGCACGCTGGCATGTGTAACAGTCCTGAGGCACCTTGAGGGCAAGCCACAGATCCCTGTGTATGCTCGACAGGGAGCCTGACACTGCTGCTGCAGCTTGGGAGGAAAGCGGCCATGCACATCTCCAAGAGAGATGAGGCCTGACTCCCCTCTGGATGCTCTAGGGGCACCCAAAGTGCCATGTCAGCACGGACGAGGAAAGCTCAGATTCCGGCCTCAACTCCAGATGAGAAGTGAGGAACCTGCACTGACTGAAGAGGAATCCCCAGAGGCCCCTTGCAACTCGCACGGAGACTGGCCTCTCCTGAGGCCACAGGGGTGGGTCCCTGGGGTCACCATTGTAACTCGAGTGGATCCCACCGCAACTCGAGAAAAATCAGGAGCTTCTCTCCTGCAGGCGGGGTGAGGCCGTTTTCTGCTGGGGCGTCTCAGGGAAATCACCCCTTCGTCTTTAACCTTGAAAGGCTCCTTCAAACCCTTGCTGCGACCCTCGAAGTTCCCTGACCCACACATCCCCGCTCAAAAGGAACACTGAGGGTACCACCATGTCACAAGAGGAGCCTCGTTTTCCCCTGCTCAGCTCCAGATGATGGTCCCTCTCCCTGTTCCTTCGGGAAAGGATTCTTGGCGTTCCCCTTGCATCCCAAGAGGAGGTGCATGCCACAGGAGAGTCGGGAGGAACTCCAGGGGTCGTGCCACCATTCCCCAAAACCCCCACATGGCTCAGTCCACTCCAGATGAAACTTACTTGCTCTGCATTGCCTGGACAGTCACCCGAGGATCGATTCACACCGTGATGTCACGTGTAACCGCCCTTTTGTATGTCGAGGACAAGCAACAGATCCCTGTGTCCACTCGACAGGGAGACTGATACTGCTGCTGTAGCTTGGGAGGAAAGCGGCCGTGCACGTCTCCATGTGAGACGAGGCCTGACTCACTGTGGAGGCTCCAGGGAACCACAATACCCAAGTCAACTTGGGCGAGGAAAGCTCAGGCTTCAACCTCAGCTCCAGATGAGGACTGAGGACTCAGCGCCACCTATGGAGGAATCCCCAGAGGCCCCTCGCAACTCACAGACGGTGAGACCAGACAGTGACTGGTCTCTCCTGAGGCCACAGGAGCGGGTCCCTGGTGTCCCTGTCGTAACTCGAGACAACCCTGCTGCAGGTCGAGAAAAACCAGGAGCTTGTCCTGTGAAGGCGGGGTGACTCCCTTGTCTGCTGGGGCATCTTGGGGAAATCACCCCTTCTCTCTTGGACCTCGAAAGGCTCTTTCACACACTTGCTGCGACCCACGAAATTCCCCGACTGATCCGCCCCACTCGAGAGGAACACCGTGGGTCCCACTGTGGCTCATGAGGAGCCCCGTTTTCCCTTGCTTAGCTCTAGATGAGGGTCCCTTTTCCTGCTCCATTGGGAAAGGATTCCCAGCTCTCCCCTTGCATCCCAAGAGGTGGAGTTCCCCCAGGAGAGACAGGAGGAACTCCACGTGTTGTGACAGCATTCCCCAAGACCTCCAAATGCCTCAATTCACTCCAGATTAACCTGATTGCCTGGCACTGCCTAGACTATCACTCCAAGGATCGACTCACACCACACTGGCACGTGTGACAGCCTTGTGGCACCTCGAGGGAAAGCCACAGATCTCTGTGTCTGCTCCAGGGGGAGCCTGACACTGCTGCTGCAGCTCTGGAGGAAAGCTGCTGTGCACGTCTCCTCGTGAGATGAGCCCTAACTCCCCTGTGGATGCCCCAGGGGAACCCCAATCCCCAAGTCAGCTTGGGTGAGGAAAGCTCAGGTTCCAGCCTCAGCTCCAGACGAGGACTCAGGACCCAGTGCCTATAGTGGGGGCATCCCCAGAGGTGCCCTGCAACTCCAACGGAAACTAGCCTCCCCTGCGGCCACAGGGGCGGGTCCCTGGTGTCCCTGTCGTAACTCGAGAAGCAACTCAAGGGACCTGGCCCCTCCTGAGGCCACAGGGGCAGGTCCCTGGGTTCCCTGTCGAAACTTGAGAAAATCCCACCGCAACTCGTGAAATACCAGGAGCTTCTCCCCTGCAGGTGGGGTGAGGCCCTTGTCTGCTGCGGCATCTCAGGGGAAATCACCCTTCCCTCTTGAACCTTGAAAGGATCCTACTCACCCTTGTTGGGACCCACAAATTTCCACGACACACCCGTCCCCACTCGAGAGGAACACTCAGGGTCCTGCCGAACTCAATAGGAGCCGCATTTTCACCTGCTCAGCTCCAGATGAGGTTTCCTTTCCCTGCTCCATTGGTAAAGGATTCCTGGCACTCCCCTCTCACCCAAGAGGAGGCACTCGCACCAGGAGAGTTGGGAGGAACATCAGGTGTCATGCCACCATTCCCCAAGACCCCCAAACGCCTCATCCACACCAGATGAACCTGACTGCCCTGGACTGTCACCCCGAGGTTCAACTCACACCATGCTGGCACGGGTGACAGCCCTATGGCACCTTGAAAGCCAGCCACAGATCCCTCTGTCCGCTCAACGGGTAGCCTGACACTGCTGCTGCAGCTCAGGAGGAAAATGGCCGTGCACGTCTCCACACGAGATGGACTGACTTCCCTGTGGAGGCTCCAAGGGAACTCCAGGACTCATGTCAGCAGGGGCAAAAAAAGCTCAGAATCCGGCCTCAGCTCCAGACGAGGACTGAGGACCCGGCGCTGACTGGGAAGGAATCCCCAGAGGGCCCTCGCAACTCGCACAGAGACTGGCCTCTCCTGAGGCCACAGGGCCGGGTCCCTGGGGTCCCCACCATAACTCGAGAGGGCCATGCCGCAACTTGAGAAAAATCAGGATCTTCTCCCCTGCAGGCGGGGTGAGGCCCTTTTCCTCTGCGGCATCTAGGGGAATTCACCTTTTCCCTTTTGGACCTCAAAAGTCTTCTTCACATCCTTGCTGCAACCCACAAAGTTCTCCGACCCACCCTTCCCCACTCACGAGGAACACTGAGGACCCGGCACCGACTGGGGAGGGATCCTCAGAGTCCTCGAGCAACTCGCTTGGAGACTGGCCACTCCTGAGGCTACAGGGGGAGTTCTTGGGGTCTCTGTCTTAACTTGAGAGGACCCCACCCCAACTTGACAAAATCTAGGAGCTTCCTTTCTGCAGGTGAGATGAGCCCTTGTCTGCTCTGGCATCTCGGGGGAAATCCTCAAGAGTAGCCCCCTTTTCCCCTGCTCAGCTCCAGATGAGGGTCCCTTTCCCTGATCTGTCGCGATAGGATTCCTGGCACTCTCCTCACATCCCAATAGAAGGCACTCACCACAGGAGAGTTGGGAGGACCTCCAGGGTTCATGCCAACATTCCCCAGGACAACCAAATGCCTCAGTCCACACCAGATGAACCTGATTGCCCTGCTCTGCCTCAACTGTCACCCCGAGGATCGAGTCATGCCACGCTGTCACCTGTGACAGCACTCTGGCACCTCGAGTGCTGCAGGGAACTAAGTAAAAGGGAGGCTGGGAAGACTTTGCAAGCGAGGCTCCCGGTCAGGGCTGAATATTCCTGCAAACGAGATCTTCAGCCAAGAATCCTTTGATCCCGTGGCAAAAGAACATTTCTTGCATACAAGGATGTATGATTCTTCCAAAAGGAACAGACCAAGGGACAAAATGGATCCTAAGTTGGTAAGGAAGTTCCCCAAAACAATGTCTTTGCTGCAGCAAATATGTTAAGGTAAATGTTATCTCGCCCCGCACCTGTGCACTGTATAGTCATTGAATCATAGTTTTTGGCAACTTTCCCTGTAGATTGTTGTGCAAAAGATATAAAATAAGGCAGCTGCAAGAAGCAGCAGAATAAGAAGAATAAAGAAAAAGATTCAAACCACTCGGCCGTGTTGGTGTTTCATTCCGTCGCTAGCATCTGGCTCTCAATGCGGGGCATGACGGAACCGAAAGGGTAAGCACCCCAGGGTGGAACACTGAAAGGGGGACTTTCGGGAAAAAGAAAAAAAGAAAAGAAAAGATCCGAAAGGTTAAGCACTCCGGTGGCACGGGATGCTGAAAGGTGGACTTTTGGGAAAAATAAAAAAAAAGAGAAAAGGAAAAGAAAAAACCATGGGGAATTCCCCGTCTTTAAGGTCACAATATATGAAGCTGGTTAAGGGGCTCCTGCATTCTATAGGAGTTAAAACGTCTACTTGCCGTTTGAGTGAGTTGTTCTGCCTGATAGAGCAGCATTGCTATTGGTTTAAATATCAAACAGAAATACAGTTGAATTTAAAGGAATGGAAAAAGGTACAAAAGGAGTTAAGAAGGCAGCATCAAAAGGAAATGTGATTCCTTTAAAGCTGTGGACTCTACGTAGTGCTATAACGCAGGCTTTTAAATTAATTATTGCTGACAGTGAGGCCACCTTATGTCCTCTTAAGAAGGATGAATATCCCCTGTATAAGGATGTGCCTATGGGAGAGGAGAAGGAAGGCAAATGTGTGTGTGTGGGGGGGGGGGGGCTTCACCTCGGCCTCAGCCCAAACTTCTGGATGATAGTACAGATTCATCCACTGAGACAGATGGAGAAATATTTCGGGGGAGGATTCAGATTTTGTAGAGGCAATGATTGCTGTCTTTCAGAAGGTTTTATTAAATAGCAAATGAACTTCCAAGACTGTTAACCCTTCTGTACCACCTTATGCATTTCTATTCCCAGTGGCTGCTGATAAAGCTGAGGTAGGGAGAGAAAATCGGTGGTTTACATTCCCTGCTTCTATGTTCTGTGATGATGATGATCTTTCAGCGCCCCAAGAGGAGGTGTTTATAAACTATGAACTAATGTTTTTGGCCCATTGCCAAGAGAAACTTTTGGATGGCTTTTGGGGATAAATAGTGCAGCATTAAGAGAACTGACTGTATTCCCAGGAGTAATTGATTCTGACTATGTTGGGGAAATTTTCATTATGGTCTCTACATCACAAACTCTTTCTTTACTGGCAGGGGAATGGATTGCACAACTTCTTTTGCTACCTTATCACCCGTTTCCTTCATATTCAAATGAGAGAGTCGGTGGTTTTGGAAATACAAGACAAAGTATATTTTGGGAAATGCTTATTAATGACTCTCACTCTTCAATGTTACTGATTATTGAAAATAGACAGTTTGAAGGATTAGTGGATACAGGAGGAGATGTTTCAGTTATTTCTCTCCAGCAGTGGCCTAATGACTGGAAAAAAGAAAAAAAGTCCTCTTATTTTAACAGGCTTAGGATCTATAGCAGATGTGTGGAGAAGCACTCAACCTTTTTCATGCCAATTGTCTATTGGAAAAAAAGTATTTGTTTCTTTTTACATTGTTAATATACCTACTAATATTTGGGGAAGGAATCTTTTATCTTTTTTAGGAACAATGCTCACCATCTCTTCAGAAAACTTGTAGCCATTGTTCAGATTCCTCAAGCTCTCCCACTGAAATGGTTAACTGATATCCCTAAATGGGTTGAGCAGTGGCCACTTCCAAAAGTGAAGTTCGAGGCTTTATAACAATTAGTAGAGGAACAACTTCAATCTGGCCATATTGAACCTTCCAGGTCTCCTTGGAATTCTCCTGTTTTTGTGGTTAAGAAAAAATCTGGTAAATGGAGAATGTTGACTGATTTAAGAGAGATTAACAAATGTATAGAACTTATGGGAGCTTTGCAATTAGGTCTCCCTTCTCCTGCTTTGATCTTTGATGGTTTTAGATTTGAAGGATTACTTTTTTAATATTCCTTTGCAAATAAAAGATAGCAATAAATTTGCTTTTACTATTCCAGTGTATAATCATGGGCAGCCCGTGAAATGTTATCAATGGACAGTGTTGCCTCAAGGAATGATTAATGGCCCTACATTTTGTCAGGAATTTGTTGATCATGCTCTTATCACTCAGGCAACAATTTTCTAATTGTCTTCTCTATCATTATATTGGCTGCTCCTAGTAAAGAGGAGCGTGATAAATCTTTTGTTCATGTTAAAAAAGCTTTAAGTGATTTTAATCTTCAAATTGCTCCTGAAAAAATTCAAATTGAATTTCCTATTTCATATTTAGGTGCTATTTTGGAACGACAAAGAATAAAACCTCAAAAAGTCCAAATTAGACGAGATAATTTGAAAACTCTTAATGATTTTCAGAAGCTTTTGGGTGATATTAACTGGTTACATCCCATATTGGGAATCCTTACACATCAATTGCGTCATTTATTTTCTACCCTGGAGGGTGATGCTGCTCTTAATAGTCCTTGATCTCTTACTTCTCAAGCAATAGAGGAATTACACTTTGTATAACAATGGTTGAATGAAGGATTTCTTACTTATCTATAACAGGATCAACCTATATATTTCATGGTGTTCCATACTCCTTATTCTCCTATTGGAGTTATTGCTCAATCTGCAGGGTTGACCGAGTGGGTATTTTTATCCAATGACTATACAAAAACCTTACTACTTATATGGATAGAATTGCTTTCCTCATTCTGAAAGGTCGAGGCCGCATTACCCAGTTAATTGGAAGTGACCCTCAAACAATCATTACTCAACTTACTTGCACCCAAATCTCTAATTGCTTACAGTTTAATGAAAATTGGCAGATAGCTCTTGCATCTTATTCAGGGACTTTTTCTAATCATTATCCTCAATCAAAATTGATAGATTTTTTTTCAACACATGCCAGTAATTTGTAAATCTCCCATATCTAATATTCCAGTTGAAGGGAAAACTACTTTTACAGATGCCAATAAAAATACTGCTGGCTATTGGACTGATATGGCTTCTAAAGTTGTTCCACATTCCTTTTCTTCCCTGCAGACTGCTGAACTTTGGGCCGTTTGTCTGGTACTACAGGATTTTTTTTTTTTTTTGATGTTCCTATTAATACTGTTTCTGATTCTAAATATGCAGTCTTTTCATGTATTTATCTTCCTGAAGCCACTCTACCATTAACTTTAAGAACTAATATTGATAAGTTATTTTTTCAGGTTCAATAATTATTAATCAGGCGACTAAACCCTGTCTTTTTTACTCATATTTGAGCTCATTCTTCTCTCCCTGGACCATTATCTCAAGGAAATGCAAATATAGATGCCTTACTTTATCTTTTTACAGTCTGCAACACAAGAACATTGCTTACATCATACTAATGCTAAAGGATTACAAAGAACTTATTCGTTAACACGAAAACAAGCTCAACACATTGTTTGTTCTTGTTCTATATGTGCATCATTTGTTTTGCCCTTTGCCCCTCCTGGAGTAAATTCTAGAGGATTAACAATCTAACCAAATCTGGTAAATGGATGCTGTTTTTATTTCCTCATTTGGTAAACAGAAATATGTTCATCATACTATAGATACTTATTCTCACTTTCAGTGGGCTACTGCTTTAAGTTCAGAAAACAGATGCCTTACTTTATCCTTTACAATCTGCAACACAAGAACATTGCTTACATCATACTAATTCTAAAGGATTACAAAAAAGTTATTCGTTAACACAAAAACAAGGCTCAACACATTGTTCGTTCTTCTTCCATATGTACACCATTTGTTTTGCCCTTTGCCCCTCCTGGAGTAAATCATAGAGGATTACAAAATCTGGCAAATGGATGTTGTTTTTATTTCCTCATTCAGTAAACAGAAATATGTTAATCATACTATAGATACTTATTCTCACTTTCAGTGGGCTACTGCTTTAAGTTCAGAAAAGGCTGACTCCGTTTTTACTCATTTACTATTTTGCTTTGCTATTATGGGCATACCTATAGAATTAAAAACTGATAATGCTCCCACATATCAATCCTCTAAATTATCTGAATTTTTAAAACAATATCATATTAAGCATACTTTTGGAATTCCTTATAACAGTCAAGGACAAGCTATAATTGAAAGAGCTAATCGTACTCTTTGTGAGTATCTTGAATAAATAAGAAAGGGGGAGAAGGGTGTGATATCACCAAGGGATGTATTAAATAAAACGCTATTAAGTCTTAATTTTTTGAATGTCTGGGGAAAAGGTAAGATGACTCCAGCAGAACAGCATTTTGGCAATACAGAAAAGAAGACAAAAAGCTTTGAACATTCCCGAGTATGGTATAAGGATGAGATAAAGGGATGGATTTCAGCAGTACTTCATTTTTTGGGGCGAGGATATGCTTTCATTCCTGTAAATGATTCCAGGATCTGGGTTCCATTAAGACTGGTGAAGTTGCAGGATGAGTGACCCATTTTTGCGCCAGTTTCAGGAACTGTCCATGCAAAGGACCTTCACCTTTGCAACAAGAGAAGCAAATCCATCGACATGGGGACAGCTGAGGAAACTGACGCAGGAAGCTGAAAAGACATTGCAGAAGGCGGGGCAGCCACTGAATCCTGCTAATCTTCTGTTGGCCATGATGGCAGTGGTGACTTCTCAGGTAATGTATGTGGAAGCTACTAATTATACTTAATGGGCTTATATTCCTAACCCTCCTTTGGTACGGGCAGTGTCTTGGGGTGAAGTAGAAGTTCTGATCTGTACTAATGAAACTAACTTTTTCCCTCCACCTGACTGTGGAGGGATTGAGCATTATCCCAGCATGTACAAAATTATAACGTTACTAATCTTACTATAGCAGCTGAAGTAATTCCTTTATGTATAGGAGGGCATTCCTTTTGTCTGTCTACGAAAACACACTCACATCATTCTTATAATACTTGGGGAGTTCAATATAGGGGACAACACTTTTCAGTTTTCTTCTCATGGCTTTCATACCTCACGGTCTTACTTAAATAAGAATAAGGGGGTACATATGTCCCTCTGCCCTGCTTCATTTTTTGAAGCATCTTTATCACATCTGGAGTGGGAACATTGCAGGGATCATGACCCTCGTCTAGTTATGAATTATTCAAATCATGTAATTGTAGATTGGAGTCCTACTCATGGGGAATTTTTAGAAAATTGGTCTAATCAGTCTTTGAAATGGCATCGCATAAATGGTACCCTGTATGGTCAAGGAAATGAAACTGTAAAATGGCAACATTTTGCATTGGTTCCATCTCAGTTGCAAATGGTGGGACACCCTCAATTACAAGGGGATATGTGGCAGTTGTGGGCTGTGTCAGGTAATCTTACTATTTGGACTGGAAATTTCACCTTGAATGTTAATGATTCTTCTGGGCCTTTTCAAGTTCATTTGCTTATTAACAAATCTTACTCTGCTATAGCATGTGTAAAATTTCCTTACTCTTTACTGTATAGGCAATGGACTTGGAATGAAATTTTGGGAGTTATATCATGTTCTGATTGTAATTTGACTCAATGTATAAACCATTCCTGGTGGGAAAATGTTGAAAACGAGATGGTTCATTCCAGTAATTACTCTTTGGTTAGTGTGAAAGCACGGACTGAACTCTGGTTACCTATTAATCTAACTCGACCCTGGTCGGACTCTTTTGCTGTCACTCATCTTGTGAATGCTGTACAAACTCTTTTCCATCGATCCTGAAGAATGCTTGGCATCGTCATCACATCAATTCTTGCCTTGGCTTCAGTAACAGCAACAAAAACTGTAGCAGGTCTTGCATTGCATCAGGGCATACAGACTGCTGATTTTGTCAAGGAGTGGCATAAGGATGCTCATCTATTGTGGCAACAACAGCATGATTCGGACGCTCAGTTGGCTACTGACGTATTGAATTTACAACACACTGTTTCCTGGCTAGGAGATCAAGTAACTGTGTTAGCTACAAGGAGTGTGTTAAAATGTGACTGGAATACATCTCACCTATGTGTAACCCCTGTTCCCTTTAAAATGACTGAGGGCTGGGAAAAAAGTGAGAATGTCTTTGGTAGGACACCAGAATTTAACTGCTGAAATTATGGAACTGGAACAAACTATTTTGTCTACTTTTAGTAAGACGCTGCCTGATATTATTGGTTCTGTTATACTGAAGAATCTTCAGAAGGATTAGATAACCTCAGTCCTTTAGTGCACGTATCTACATTGTTAACAACATCCTTTGTGAATACTTTGTTAATTGTTGCTTTATGTTTCATTGCTTTTGCAGTCTACTGGCACTGGCGAGAAGGGAAACAACTGAAAAAAGAAGCTTTGCATATTCAGGTGCTTATTCAGCACCTGCAAGAAAGGACAGGGGGAGATGTAGGGAACAAAGTATAAGAGAAGCAGGGAAGACTCTTGCAAACAAGGCTCCCAGTCAGGGCTGAATATTCTTGCAAATGAGAACTTCAGCCAAGAATCCTTTGACCCCGTGGAAAAGAACGTTACTTGCATACAAGGATGTTTCTCTGATCCTTCAAAAAGGAACAGACACAGGGTCAAAAAGTATTCTAAGTTGATCAGGAAGTTCCCCAAAATAAACTCTTGGTGGCAGTGAAAAAGTTAAGGTAAAGGTTATCTCGCCCCGAGCCTGTGCACTGTATAGTCATTGAATCATAGTGTTTTGACAACTTGCCCTGTAAATTGTTGTGAAAAAGATATAAAGTAAAGCAGCTGCAACATGCAAAAGAATAAGAAGAATAAAGAAAAGATTCAAACCACTCGGCGGTATTGGTGTTTCATTCCGTTGCTAGCACCCCAAGACCTATGTCAGCACGGACGGGAAAAGCTAAGGCTCCGGCCTCAGTACCAGACGAGGACTGAGGAATCACAAAAGGTGCCTCGCAACTCCCAAGGAGACTGGCCAACCCTGAGGCCACAGGGGCGGGTACCTAGGGGTCCACGTCATAACTCGAGAGGACCCCGCCGCAACTCAAGAAAAACCAGAAGCTTCTCCTCTGCAGGCGGGTTGAGGACCTTGTCCGCTGCGGCGTCTCGGAGGAAATCACCCCTTCCCTGTTGGACCTCGAAAGGCTCCTTCACACCCTTGCTGTGACCCAAGAAATTCCCCGCCCCACCCGTCCCCACTCGAGAGGAACCCCGAGGGTCCTGCCACGATTCAAGAGGAGCCTCGTTTTCCCCTGCTCAGCTCCAGATAAGGATCCCTTTCCCTGCTTCATCGGGAAAGGGTTCCCGGCACTCTCCTCACATCCCAAGAGGAGGAGCTCGCACCAGGAGAGTTGAGAGGAACCTCAGGGGTCGGGCCACCATTCTCCAAGACCCCCAAATGCCTCGTTCACTCAAGATGAACCTGAGTGGCCTGCATTGCCTCAACTGTCACCCCGAGGCACCACTCCCGACACACTGGCATGTGTGTCAGCACGGGGTACCACGAGGGCAAGCCACAGATCCCTGTGTCCACTCGACAAGGAGCTGGACACTGCTGCTGCAGCTGGAGAGGAAAGCGGCCATACATGTCTCCAGGCGAGACGAGGCCTGACTCCCCTGTGGGGGCTCCAAGGGAACTCCAAGACCTATGTCAGAACGGGCGAGGAAAGCTCAGGCTCCGGCCTCAGCACTAGACGAGGACTGAGGACCCGGCGACGACTAGGGAGGAATCCCCAGAGATGCCTCATGGCTCACACGGAGACTGGCCTCTCCTGAGGCCACAAGGGCGGGTCCCTGGCATCCCCGTCGTAACTCAAGAGGACCCTGCCACAACTCGAGAAAAACCAGAAGCTTCTCCCCTGCAGGCGTGGAGAGGCCCTTGACCACTGCAGCGTCTCGGGGGAAATCACCCCTTCCCTCTTGGACCTCGAAAGACTCCTTCAAACCCTTGCTGTGACCCCAGATGTTCCCCGACCCACACGTCCCCACTTGAGAGGAACACAGAGGGGCCTGCAGCGACTCAAGATGAGCCCCGTTTCCCCTGCTCAGCTCCAGATGAGGGGCCATTACCCTGACCATCGGGAAAGGGATTCCGGCGCTCCCCCAGCATCCCAAGAAAAGAAGCTCACACCAGGAGAGTCGGGAGGAGCCTCAGGGGTCAGGCCACCATTCTCCAAGACCCCCAAATGCCTTGTCCACTCCAGATGAACCTGACTGACCTGCACTACCTCGACTGTCACCCCGAGGCTCGACTCCCGACACACTTGCACATGTGACAGCCGTGGGTACCTCGAGGTCAAGCCACAGATCCCTGTGTGTGCTCGACTGGGAGCCGGACACTAATGCTGCAGCTGGGGAGGAAAACGGCTGTGCACGTCTCGAGGAGAGACGAGGCCTGACTCCTCTGTGGGGGCTCCAAAAACCTCCAAGACCAATGTGAGCAAGGGCAAGGGAAGCTCAGGTTCCGGCCTCAGCATGAAACGAGGACTGAGGACCCAGAGACGACTGGGGAGGAATCCCAAGAGGCATCTCTCAACTCGCACGGAGACTGGCCTCTCCTGAGGCAACAGGGGCGGGTGTCTAGAGTCCCCGTCATAACTCGAGAGGACCCCACTGCAACTCGAGAAAAACCAGAAGCTTCTCCCCTGCAGGTGGGGTGAGGCCCTTGTCCACTGTGGCATCTCAGGGGAAATCACTACTTCCATCCTGGACCTTGAAAGGCTCCTTCACACCCTGCTGTGACCCAAGAAGTTCCCCACCTCACTCTTCCCCACTCGAGAGGAACCCCTGGGTTCCCACCAGGACTCAAGAGGGGCCCCAATTTCCCCTGCTCACCTTCATATGAGGGGCCGTTACCCTGCTTCATCAGGAAAGGGTTCCCAGCACTCCCCTCACATCCCAAAAGGAGGCACTTGCATCAGGGGAATCGGGAGGCACCTCAGGGGTAGGACCATCATTCTCCAAGAACCCCAAATGTTTCACCCACACCAGATGAACCTGACTGCCCTGCAGTGCCTCGACTGTCCCCCCAAGGCTCGACTCCCAACACACTGGCACGTGTGACAGCCCTGGGGTACCTCGAGAGCAAGCCACAGATCCCTGTATCCACTCGATGGGGAGCCGGACACTACTGCTGCAGCTGGGGAGGAAAGCGGCCGTGCACGTCTCCAGGCGAGATGAGGCCTGACTCTCCTGTGGGGCTCCAGGGGAACCCCAAGACCTATGTCAGCACAGGCGAGGCAAGCTCAGGCTCCGGACTTGGCACCAGACGAGGACTGAGGACCTGGTGACGACTGGAGATGATTCCCCAGAGGCGCCTCGCACTCGCACGGAGACTGGCCTAACCTGAGGCCACAGGGGTGGGTCCCTGGGGTCCCCGTCGTAACTCGAGAAGACCCCCCCACAACTCAAGTGAAACCAAAGCTTCCCCCCTGCAGGCAAGATGAGACCCTTGTCCACTGCGGTGTCTCGGGGGAAATCACCACTTCCCTCTTGGACCTCAAAAGGCTCCTTCACACCCTAGCTGTGACCCAAGAACTTCCCCGCCCCAACTGTCCCTCATCGAGAGGAACCCCGAGGGTCCCGTCGCGACTCAAGAGGAGCCCCGTTTTCCCCTGCTCAGCTCCAGATGAGAGTCTCTTTACCTGCTCCGTCGGGAAAGGGTTTCCGGTGCTCCCCTTGCATCCCAAGAGGAGGCACTCGCACCAGGAGAGCCAGGAGGAGCCTCAGGTCTCAGGCCACCATTCCCCAAGAACTGCAAATGCCTCGTCACTCCAGATGAACCTGACTGCCGTGCACTGCCTCAACTGTCACACCTAGGCTCGACTCCCGAGTCTCTGGCACGTGTGACAGCCCGGGGGTACCTCGAGGGCAAGCCACAGTTCTCTGTGTCCTCTCAATGGGGAGCCGGACACTGCCGCTGCAGCAGGGGAGAAATGGGGCTGTGCACGTCTCCAGGCGAAATGAGGCCTGACTCCCCTGTGGGTGCTCCAGGGCATCCTCAAGACCTATGTCAGCACAGGCAAGGAAAGCTCAGGCTCCGGTCTCAGCACCAGGCGAGGAATGATGACCCAGCGACGACATGGAAGGAATCCCCAGAGGTGCCTTGCAACTCACACGGAGACTGGCCTCTCCTGAGGCCACAGGGGCTGGTCCCTGTGGTTCCTGTGGTAACTCGAGAGGACACCAACACAACTCAAGAAAAACCAAAAGCTTCTCCCCTTCAGGCCAGGTAAGGCCCTTGTCCACTGTGGCGTCTCTGGGGAAATCACTCCTTCCATCCTGGACCTTGAAAGGCTACTTCACACACTTGCTGTGACTCAAGAAGTTCCCCGCCCCACTCATCCCCACTTGAGAGGAACCGTGAGGGTCCCGCCGTGACTCAAGAGGGGCCCCATTTTCAACTGCTAAGCTACAGATGAGGGGCTCCTTTCCTGCTCAGTTGTGAAAGGGTTCCCAGTGCACCCCTCGCATTCCAAGAGGAGGCGCTCAAAGCAGGAGAGTGAAGAGGAGCCTCCTTCGTCAGGCCACCATTCGTCAAGACCCTTAAAAGACTAGTTAACTCCTGATGGCCCTGACTGCCCTGCACTGCCTCGACTGTCACCCGAGGCTCCACTCTCGACACACTGGCACGTGTGATAGCCCTGGGGTACCTCGAGGGCAAGCCACAGATCCCTGTGTCCTCTCGACGGGGAGCCGGACACTGCTGCTTTAGCTGAGAACTAAAGCGGCCATGCACATCTCCAGGTGAGACGAGGCCTGACTCCCTTGTGGGGGCTCCAGGGGAACCCCAAGATCTATATCAGCACGGGCGAGGAAAGCTCAGGCTCTGGCCTCAGCACCAGATGAGGACTGAGGACCCGGCGACGACAGGGGAGGAATCCCCAGAGGCACCTCGAAACTCGCAAGGAGACTGGCCTCTCCTCAGGCCACAGGGGCGGAGCAGGGAAAGGGCCCCTCGTCTGGAGCTGAGCAGTGGAAAACGGGACTCCTCTTGAGTCGCGGCGGGACCCTCGGGGTTCCTCTCGAGTGGGGACGGGTGGGGTAGATCACTTCTTAGGTCACAGCAAGGGGAAGTAGAGCCTTTCGAGGTCCAAGAGGGAAGGCGTGATTTCCTTAGAGAAGCTGCAGCAGACAAGTGCCTCAACCCGCCTGCAGGGGAGAAGCTTTTGGTTTTTCTTGAGTTGCGGCGGGGTCCTCTTGGATTTCGACGGGGACCCCAAGGACCCGCCCTTATGGCCTCAGGGGAGGCCAGTCTCCCTGCGAGTTGGGAGATGCCTGTGGGGATTCCTCCCCAGTCGTCGCTGGGTCCTCAGTCCTCGTCTGGTGCTGAGGCCGGAGCCTGAGCTTTCCTCGCCCATGCTGACATAGGTTTTGGGGTTCCCCTGGAGTCCCCACAGGGGAGTCAGGCCTTGTCTCGCTTGGAGATGTGCATGGCCACTTTTCTTCCCAGCTTCAACAGCAGTGTTCAGCTCCCCGTCGAGCGGACACAGGATCTGTGGCATGCCCTCCAGGTACCCCAGGGGTGTCACACGTGCCAGTGTGTTGGAAGTCGTTCCTCGGGGTGACAGTCGAGGCAGTGCAGGGCAGTCAGGTTCATCTGGAGTGGACGAGGCATTTTTGTGTCTTGGGGAATGGTGGCCCGACCCCTGAGGCTCCTCCCGACTCTCCTCGTGTGAGTGCCTCCTCTTGGGATGAGAGGGGAGCGCATGGAAACTTTTCCCGAATGAGCAGGGAAAGGGCCCCTCATCTGGAACTGAGCAGGGGATAACAGGCTCCTCTTGAGTCGCAGCAGGACCCTCGGCGTTCCTCTAGTATTGAGACGTGTGGGGCGGGGAACTTCTTGGGTCTCACAAAGGTGTGAAGGAGCCTTCCAGGGTCCAAGTAGGAATGGGTGATTTCCCTCGAGACGCCACAGTGGACAAGGGCCTCACCCCGCCTGCAGGGTAGAAGCTTCTGGTTTTTGTCGAGTTGTGGCGGTTTTCATTTCAGTTACGGTGCGGACCCCAGGGATCCGCCCCTGTGGCCTCAGGAGAGGCCAGTCGCAGTGCAAGTTGTGAAGCACTTCTGGGGATCCTCCCCATTCGTCTCTGGGTCCTCAGTCTTCGTCTGGTGCTGAGCCAGAGCCTGAGTTTCCTCGAACGTGCTGACATAGGTCTAGGTGTTCCCCTGGAGCCCCCACAAGGTAGTCAAGCCTCGTCTCGCCTGGAGACATGAAAAGCCCCTTTCCTCACCAGCTGCTGCAGCAGAGTCCGGCTCTCTGTCAATCAGACACAATGATCTGTGGCTTGAACTCGAGGTACCCCAGGGCTGTCACACGTGCCAATGTGTCGGGAGTCAAGCCTCGAAGTGACAGTTGAGGCAGTGCAGGACAGTCAGGTTCATGTGGAGTGGACGAGGCATTTTTGTGTCTTGAGGAATGGTGGCCCAACCCCTGAGGTTCCTCCCAACATTCCTGGTGAAAGCGCCTCCACTTGGGATGTGAGGGGAGCGCCAGGAACCTTTTCCCGATGGAGCAGGGAAAGGGCCCCTCATCTGGAGCTGAACAGGGTAAAAAGGGACTCCTCTTGAGACGCGAGGGGACCTTCGGGGTTCCTTTCGAGTGGGGACGGGTGGGGCGGGAAACTTATTGGGTCACAGCAAGCGTGTGAAGGAGCCTTTCGAGGTCCAAGAGGGAAGGGGTGATTTCCATTGTGACGCCCTAGCGTACAAAAACCTCACACCACCTGCAGGGGAGAAGCTTCCGGTTTTTCTCGGGTTGTGGCAGGGTCCTCTTGAGTTACGACGGGGAGCCCAGACAACCGCCCCTGTGGCCTCAGGAGAGGCCAGTCTCCGTGCGAGTTGGAGGCGCCTCTGGGGATTCCTCCCCAGTCGTAGCTGGGTACTCAGTGCTCCTCTGGTGCTGAGGCCGGGGTCTGAGCTTTCCTCGCCTGTACTAACATACGTCTTGGGGTTCTCCTCGAGCCCCCACAGGGGAGTCAGGCCTCATCTCTCCAGGAGACGTGTATGGCCGCTTTCCTCCCCAGCTGCAGCGGAAGTGTCCGGCTTCCCATCGAGCAGACACAGGGAACTGTTGCTTGCACACGAGGTACCTTATGGCTGTCACAAGTGCCAGTGTGTTGGGAGTGGATCCTCTGGGTGACAGTCGGGTCAGTTCAGGGCAGTCAGGTTCATCTGGAGTGAACGTGGCATTTGAGGGTCTTGTGGAATGGTGGCCCGACCCCTAAGGCTCCTCCCGACTCTCCTGGTGCGAGCGCCTCCTCTTGGGATGTGAGGGGAGCGTGGAGAACCCTTTCCAGACGCAGCAGGGAAAGGGCCCCTCATCTGGAGCTGAGCAGGGGAAAACAAAGCTCCTCTTGAGTCTCAGCAGGACCCTCGGGGTTGATCTCGACTGGGGATGGGTGGGGCAGGAAACTTCTTAGGTCACAGCAAGAGTGTGAAGGAACCTTTCGAGGTCCATGAGAGAAGGGGTGATTTCAACCGAGACACCAAAGCGGACAAGGGCCTCATCCCGACTGCAGGGGAGATACTTTTGCTTTTTCTTGAGTTGCGGCGGGGTCCTCTCGAGTTATGACAGGGACCCCAGGGACCCGTCCCTGTGGCCTCAGGAGAGGCCAGTCTCAGGACCAGTTGCCAGGTGCCTCTGAGGATTCCTCCCAGTCATAGCCGGGTCTTCAGTCCTCGTCTGGTTCTGAGGCCAAAGCCTGAGCTTTCCTCGCCTGTGCTGACATAGGTCTTGGGGTTCCCCTGTAGCCCCAGATAGGTGTCAGGCCTCGTCGCCTGGAGACGTGCATGGCCACTTTCCTTCCCAGCTGCAACAGCAGTGTCAGGCTCCCCGTCAAGCTGACACAGGGATCTGTGGTTACCTCAAGGTAACGGGACTGTCACACGTGCCAGTATGTTGGGAGTCGAACCTCGGGGTGACAGTCGAGGCAATGCAGGGCAGTAAGGTACACCTGGGTGGACGAGGCACTTGCGTGTTTAGGGAATGGTGGGTGGCCTGATCCCTGATGTGCCTCCTGACTCTTCTGGTGTGAGCGCCTCATCTTGGGATGTGAAAGGAGTGCCAGGAACCCTTCCCCGATGGAAAAGGGAAAGGGATCCTTATCGGGAGCTGAGCAGTGTTAAAAGTAGCTCCTCTTAGTCACGGCGGGACCCTAGGGGTTCCTAGTGAGTGGGGACAGGTGGGGCGTGGAACTTCTTGGGTCACAACAAGGTTGTGAAGAAGCCTTTTGTACTTCAGGAGGGAAGGGGTGATTTCCCCCGAGATGCCGCAGTGGAAAAGGGCCTCACCTCGCCTGCTGGGGAGAAGTTTCTGGGTTTTCTCAAGTTGCGGTGGGTCTTATCTCGTTACGACAGGGACCCCAGGGACCCGCCCTTGTGGCCTCAGAAGAGGCCAGTCTCTGTGCGAGTTGTGAGGTGCCTCTGTGGATTCCTCCCCAGTCGTTGCCGGGTCCTCAGTCCTCGTCTGGTGCTGAGGCCGGAGCCTGAGCTTCCCTCTCCCTTGCTGACATAAATCTTGATGTTCCCCTGGAGCCCCCACAGGGGAGTCAGGCCTCGTCTCACCTGGAGACGTGCACGGCCGCTCTCCTTCCCAGCTGCAGCAGCAGTGTCAGGCTCCCCGTCGAGTGGACACGGATCTGTGGCTTGCCCTCGAGTTACCCCAGGGCTGTCATATGTGCCAGTGTGTTGGGCATCGAGTCTCAGGGTGACAGTCAAGGCAGTGCAGGGCAGTCAGGTTCACCTGGAGTGGACGAGGCATTTAGGTTTCTTGGGGAACCGTGGCCTGAACCCTGATGCTCCTCCCACTTCTTCTGGTGTGAGCTCCTCCTCTTGGAATGAGAGGGGAGATCCGGGAATCCTTTCCCGATGGAGCAGGGAATAAGACGCTCATCTGGAGCTGAGCAGGGTACAACGGGGCTCCTTTTGAGTCACGGCACCATCGAGGTTCCACTCGAGTGTGATCGGGTGGTGTGGGGAACTTCCTGGGTCACAGCAAGGATGTGAAAGAGCCTTTTGAGGTCCAAGAGGAAAGGGGTGATTTCTCCCAAGACGCCACAGCTTACATGGGCCTCACACCGCCTGCATGGGAGAAGCTTCTGGTTTCTCTCGAGTTGCGGCAGGGTCCACTCGACTTATGTCGGGGACCCCAGGGACTCGCCTCTGTGGCCTCAGGAGAGGCCAGTCTCCGAGCGAGCTGCCAGGCGACTCTGTGGATTTCTCCCTAGTCATCGCCGGGTCCACAGCCCTCATCTGGTGCTGAGCTCATAGCCTGAGCTCTCCTCGCCCATGCTTACATAGGTCTTGGGGTTCTTCTGGAGCTTCCACAGGGGAGTCTGGCCTCGTCTCACCTGGAGACGTGCACAGCCACTTTCCTACCAGCTGCAGCAGCAGTGTCAAGCTCCCCGTCGAGCGGACACAGGGATCTGTGGCTTGCCATCGAGGTACCCTAGGGCTGTCACATGTGCCAGTGTGTCAGGAGTCGAGCCTCGGGGTGACAGTCGAAGCTGTGCCAGGCAATCAGGTTCATCTAGAGTGGATGAGGCACTTGCGTGTCTTGGGGAATGGTGGCCCGACCCCTGATGCTCCTCCTGTCTCTCTGGGTGTTAGCGTCTCCTCTTGGTATGCTAAGGGAGCATCTGGAAACCTTTCTTGATGGAGCAGGGAAACGGACCCTCATCTGGAGCTGAGTAAGTTAAAACGGAGCTCCTCTTGAGTTGTGGTGGGACCCTCAGGATCCCTCTCGTGTGGGGACGGGTGGGGCAGGGAACTTCTTGGATCACAGCCATGGTTGAAGAAGCTTTTCGAGGTCCAAAAGGGAAGGGGTGACTTCCCCTGAGACGCCACAGTGGACAAGAGTCTTACCCCACCTGCCAGTGATTAGCTTCTGGTTTTTCTCGAGATGCGGCGGGGTCCTCTCAAGTTATGACGGGGAGCCCATGAACCCGCCCCTGTGGCCTCAGGAGAGGCCAGTCTCCGTGTGAGTTACGAGAGGCCTCTGGGGATTCCTCCCCAGTCATCCCCGGGTACTCGGTCTTCGTCTGGTGCTGAGGCTGGAGCCTAAGCTTTCCTCGCCCGTGCTGATTTAGGTCGTGGGGTTTCCCTCGACTCCCCACAGGGGAGTCAGGCCTCGTCTCACCTGGAGACGAGCACAGCCGCCTTCCTATCCAGCTGCAGCATCAGTCAGGCTTCCCATCGAGCAGACACAGAGTTCTGTGGCTTCCACTAGAGGTACCCCAGGGCTGTTACACGTGCCAGTGTGTTGGCGGTCGATCCTCGGGGTGACAGTCAAGGCAGTGCAGGGCAGTCAGTTTCATCTGGAGTGGAAGAGGCATTTGGAGGTTTTGGGGAATGGTGGCACGACCCCTGACGTTCCTCCCAACATTCCTGGTGTGAGCGCCTCTTCTTGGGATGCAAGGGGAGCGCCGGGAACCCGTTCAAGGCGGAGCAGGAAATGGGACCCACATCTGGACCTGAGCAGGGTACAACAGGGCTCATCTTGATTTGCGGGGAGACCCTCGAGCATCCTGTCGAGTGGGGACGGGTGGGGCGGGGAACTTCTTGGGTCACAACAAGAGTGTGAAAGAGCCTTTCTAGGTCCAAGAGGGAAGGGGTGATTTCACCTGAGACGCTGCAGAGGACAAGGGCCTCACCCCACCTGCAGAGGAGAAGCTCCTTGTTTTTCTCCAATTGCGGCATGGTCCTCTCTAGTTATGACGGGGACGCCAGGGACCCCCCCTTTGGCCTCAGGAGAGGTCACTCTCCGTGCGAGTTGCAGTGGACTCTGGGGATTCCTCCCCAGTCGGCGTCGGGTCCTCTGATGCCACAGTTGAGCTTTCCTCACCTGTGCTGACATGGGTCTTGGGGTTCCCCTAGAGCCCCCACCGGGGAGTCGGGCTTCATTTTGCGTGGAGACGTGCAAGTCGCTTTACTCCCGAGCTGCAGGAGCAGTGTCAGTCTCCTCGTCGAGCGGATACAGGGATTTCTGGCTTGCCTTGAGGTACCCCACAGCTGTCACACGTGCCAGTGTATCGGAAATCAATCCTCGGGGTGAAAGTTGTAGCAGTGCAGGACAGTCAGGATCATCTGAAGTGGACAAAGCATATGGAGGTCTTTGGGAATGGTGGCACGACCCCTGGTGTTCCTCCCAACTCTCCTGGTGCGAGCGCCTCCTCTTGGGATGCAATGGGAGCGCTGGGAAACCTTTTCCGACAGAGCAGGGAAATGAACCCTCATCTGGAGTTGAGCAGGGGAAAACAGGGCTCCTCTTGAGTTGTGGCAGGGCCCTCGGGGTTCTTCTCGAGTGGGGACGGGTGGGTCAGGGAATTTCGTGGGTCACAGCAAGGGTGTGAAGGAGCCATTAGCGGTCCAAGAGGGAAGTAGTGATTTCCCCCACGACTCCGCAGCGGACAAGAGCCTGACCCTGACTGCAGGGGAGAAGCTCCTTGTTTCTCTCCAGTTGCGGCGGTGTCCTCTCGAGTTACGAGGGGGAACCCAGGGACTCTCCCCTGTGGTTCAGGAGAGGCCGGTCTCCGTGCAAGTTGCAGGGACGTCTGGAGATTCCTCCCCAGTCCGTGCTGCGTCCTCAGTCCTCGTCTGGAGGTGAGGCAGAAGCCTGAGCTTCCCTCGCCCGTGATGACATGGGTCTTGTGGTACCCCTGGAGCCCCCACAGGGGAATCATGCCTCGTCTCATGTGGAGTCATGCACGGCCACATTCCTAAAGAGCTGCAGCAGCAGTCAAGCTCCCTGTCGAGCAGACACAGGGATCTGTGGCTTACCCTCAAGGTATCCCAGAGTTGTCACATGGGCCAGCATGGCGTGAGTCAATCCTCAGGGTGACAGTCGAGGCAGTGCAGGGCAGTCAGGATCATCTGGAGTGGACGAGGCATTTGGGGGTTGGGGAATGGTGGCACGATCCCTGGTGCTTTGCCCATTTCTCCTGGTGCAAACGCCTCCTCTTGGGATACAAGGGGAGCACCGGTAATCCTTTTCCAACGGTGCAGGGAAAGGGGCCCTCATCTGGAGCTGAGCAGGGGAAAACAGGGCTTCTCTTGAGTCATGGCAGGAACCTCGGGGTTCCTCTCGAGTGGGGACGGGTGGGTCAGGGAACTTCTTGGGTCACAGCAAGGGTGTGAAGGAGCCTTTCGAGGTCCAAGAGGGAAGGGGTGATTTCCCCCAAGATGCCACAGCAGACAAGGGCCTCACCCTGCCTGCAGTGGAGAAAATGGAAATGAAGTCTCTCAGTTCTGTCCGACTCTTTGCAACACGTAGATTGTAGCCTACCAGGCTTCCCTCTCCATGGGATTCTCTAGGCAAGAACACTGGAGTGGGTTGCCATTTCCTTCTCCAGGGTTCTTTCTGACCCAGGGATTGAACCCAGGTCTCCCGCATTGGTGGTTACGCTTTAACCTCTGAGCCAACAAGGGAAGCTTCTGGTATTTCTCGAGTTGTGGTGGAGTCCTCTAGAGTTCTGCCTGGCACCCCAGGTACCCGCACCTGTGGCTTCAGGAGAAGTCAGTCTCCGTGAGAGTTGTGAGAGTCCTCTGGAAATTTCTCCACAGTCGGCGCCTGGTCCTCAGGCCTTGTCTGTAGCTGAGGTCGTAGCTGAGCTTTTTTCGCCCATGCTGAAATGGGACTTGGGGTTCCCCTGGAGCCTCCACAGGACACTCAGGCTTTGTCTTGCATGGAGATGTGCAGGGCCGCTTTCCTCCCAAGCTGCAGCAGCAGTGTCAGTCTCCCCGTCGAGCGGACACAGTGATCTGTGGCTTGCCCTCCAAGTACCCCAGGACTGTTAGATGTGCCAGCATGGCATGAGTCGTTCCTCGGGGTGACAGTCAAGGCAGTGCAGGGCAGTCAGGTTCATCTGGAGTGGACAAGGCATTTGGGATTGGCGAATGATGGCGCGACCCCTGGTGTTCCTCCCGACTCTCCTGGTGCGAGCACCTCCTCTTGGGATGTGAGGGGAGCTCCAGAAATCCTTTCTCGATTGAGCAGGGAAAGGGCCCCTCATCTGGAGCTGAGCAGGGGAAAACAGGGCTCCTCTTGAGTCGCGGCAGGACCCTTGGGGTTCCTCTAGAATGGGGACGGGTGGGTCGGGGAACTTCATGGGTCACAGCAAGGGTGTGAAGGAGCCTTTCAAGGTCCAAGAGGGAAGGGGTGATTTCACCCGAGACACCACAGTGGACAAGGGCCTCATCCCGCCTGCAGGTGAGAATCTCCTGGTTTTTCTCGAGTTGTGGTGGGGTCCTCTCGAGTTACTTTGGGGACTCCAGGGACCCACCCCTGTGGCCTTAGGAGAGTCCAGTCTCCGTGAGAGTTGCCAGAGGCCTCGGGGATTCCTCCCCAGTCGGCTCCAGGTCCGCAGTCCTCGTCTGGAGCTAAGGCCAGAGCCTGAGCTTCCCTCACCCGTGCTGACATGGTTTTGGGGTTCCTCTAGAGCCCCTGCAGGGGAGCTAGGCCTCATCTCGCGTGGAGTCGTGCACGGCCGCTTTCCCCCCGATCTGTAGCAGCTGTATCAGGCTCCCTGTCGAGTGGACACAGGGATCTGTGACTTGCCCTCGAGGTACCCAGGGGTTGTCACACTTGCCAGCGTGGCGTGAGTTGATCCTCGGGGTGTCAGTCGAGGCAGTGCATTGCAGTCAGGTTCATCTGGAGTAGACGAGGCATTTGGGGGTTGGTGAATGGTGGCATGACCCCGGGTGATCCTCCAGACTCTCCTTGTGCGAGAGCCTCCTCTTGGGATGCGAGGAGAGCACTGGGAATCCTTTCCCAGCGGAGCAGGGAAAGGGACCCTCATCTGGAGCTGAGCAGGGGAAATCAGGGCTCCTCTTTGTCCTGACGTGACCCTCGGTGTTCCTTTCCAGTGGGGACTTGTGGTTCTGGGAACATCTTGGGTCGCAGCAAGGCTGTGAAAAAGCCTTTTGAGGTCAAGAGGGACAGGATAATTTCCCCTGAGACACCATAGCAGACAAGGGCCTCACCCCACCTGCAGGGGAGAAGCTCCTGGTTTTTCTCAAAATGCAGCAGGGTCCTCTCGATTTTCGACGGGGACAACGGAGATCTACCCCTGTAGCCTCAAAACAGGCCAGTCTCCCTGCGAGTTGCAAGGGGCCTCTGAGGATTCCTTCCCAGTCAGCGCCGGGTCCTGAGTCCTCGTCTGGAACTGAGGGTGGAGCCTGAGCTTTCCTCTCCTGTGCTGACATGGTTCTTGGGGTTCCCCTAGAGCCTCCACAGAGGAGTCAGGCCACATCTTACATGGAGACGTCCATGTCCGCTTTCCTCCCGAGCTGCAGCAGCAGTGTCAGTTTCCCCGTTGAACAGACACAGGGATCTGTTGCTTGCCTTCGAGGTGCCACAGGGCTGTCACACGTACAAGCGCTGCATGAGTTGATCCTCGGGGTGACAGTCGAGGCAATGCAGGGCAATAAAATTCATCTGGAGTGTAATGAGGTTTTGGGGCTTTGGGGGAATGGTGGCATGAACCCTGGATTTCCTCACGGCTATCCTGGCAAGCGCTTCCTCTGTGATGTGAGGGGAGCGCCAGGAATCCTTTCTGGACACAACATGAAAGGGACCCTCATCTGGACCTCAGCAGGGGAAAACGGGGCCCCTCTTGAGTCACGGCAGGACCTTTGCTGTTCCTCTAGAGTGGGGACGGTTGGGTCAGGGAACTTCGTAGGTCATAGCAATGGTGTGAAGGAGCCTTTCAAGGTTCAAGAGGGAAGGGGTGATTTCTCTTGAGATGCCACAGTGGACAAGGGCCTCATACCACCTGCAGAGGAGAAACTCCTGGTTTTTCATGAGTTGGGGCGGGGTCCACTCGAGTTATGACAAGGACCCCAGGGATGTGCCCCTGTGGTCTCAGGAGAGGCCAGTCTCCAAGCGAGTTGTGGGGAGCTCCTGGGGACTCCTCCCCAGTCGTCTTTGGGTCCTCAGTCCTCGTCTACAGCTGAGGACAGAGTCTGAGCTTTCCTCATCTGTGCTGACCTGGGTCTTGGGGTTCCCCTGAATCCTCAACAGGTGAGTCAGGCCTCATTTCTCGTGGAGACGTCCACGTGCACTTTCCTCTCTTGCCGCAATAGCAGTGTCAGTATCCCCATCAAGCAGACACAATGATCTGTGGCTTGCACTCAAAGTGCCACAGGGCTGTCACGCGTGACAGCGTGGCGTGAGTCGAAACTCGGTGTGACAGTCGAGGCAGTGCAGGGCAATCAGGTTCATCAGGAGTGGACTGAGGCATCTGAGGGTCTTGGTGAATGGTGTCACGACCCCTGGAATTCCTCCCAACTCTCCTGGGCCAGTGCCACCTCATAGGATGAGAGGGGAGCACCGGGAATCCTTTCTGGATGGAGCAGGGAAAGGAACTCACATCTGGAGCTGAGCAGGAGAAAACAGGGCTCCTCTTGAGTCTCAGCGGGACCCTCGGTGTTCATCTTGAATGGAAACGGGTGGGTCAGGGAACATCGTGGGTCGCAGCAAGGGTGTGAAGGAGCCTTCGAGGTTCAAGAGGGAAGGGGTGATTTCCACCGAGACTCCACAGCAGACAAGGTCCTACCATGTTGGGGATCCCTACACATCAATTGCGTCATTTATTTTCTACCCTGGAGGGTGATGCTGCTCTTAATAGTCCTCGCTCTCTTACTTCTCAAGCAATAGAGAAATTACACTTTGTAAAACAACGGTTAAATAAAGGATTTCTTACTTATCTACAACAGGATTAACCTATATATTTCATGGTGTTCCATACTCCCTATTCTTCTACTGGAGTTATTGCTCAATTTGCAGGGTTGACTGAGTGGGTATTTTTACCCAATAATTATACAAAAAAGCTTACTACTTATATGGATAAAATTGCTTTCCTCATTCTGAAAGGTCGAGGCTGCATTACCCAGTTAATTGGAAGTGACCCTCAAACAATCATTACTCAACTTACTTCCACCCAAATTTCTAATTGCTTACAGTTGAATGAAAATTGGCAGATAGCTCTTGCATCTTATTCAGGGACTTTTTCTAATCATTATCCTCAATCTAAATTGATAGATTTTCTTCGACACATGCCAGTAATTTGTAAATCTCCCATA